>JASGXE010017504.1:0-14580 GCA_030068105.1 Sinentomon sp. SZTP_YWyxl
CTCGTATACACCGAAGAAGTTTTTAGCATAAAAGGGCCTCAAAAGCACTGTCAGAGATTCAACCATGCAGCGAAATATCTGACCGTCGTTTCGATGCTGAGGGCCATCACAAAAACGCTGGTACATGTTGTGGACTTGAAGCTTCCCACAAAGAGGGGAAAATCAATTCAGAGATAATTCAGAGCAAGAGTTGTCAAACAAACAAGTCATCTCCTTTTGAGAACTTAATGTGTTTGCAACGTTTTTTTTCGGAATGGGCACACAACGGAAGTTTCGGCATTGCGCACAACAAATTGGCGTGGTGAATTGGAAATCGCCGGATTTGTCATCATGCTTCAATGCATGTAAAACTATATCATACTCGTCTGTTATTTTGCGCAGGATTCCGTGAAATTCCATTTCTATACGTATTGTGCATTCCCTATCTACCAACAACCCGCGTTCTCTTGATGCAACTGGAGACTCTTCCTGCAACGAAATTTTTGTCACATCAAACGATTGCCTTCTTGATCATATTCTCTGCATTTATATTATTGCTGTAAGAATTTCTAATCACTTGCTGCAGCATTCTTATACGGAGCCATTCTGAATATGCGGGCCATAGGAGATTTTTGTCATACTTTTGAAGCACGGGGCCATGTAATTCCCCAATTCGCATGAGCCGCAAAACACATTACACGAAGGAATGCATTTAACAGCGCTTACTAGATGGGGAATAACATGGCCCCGTGCTTCAAAAGTCTGACAAAAATCTCCTATGGCCATTATTCAGAATGTCTGAGTATAGTTTATGCCTTCAAATCAACAGCCACCAGCAATGACATGCCGCTCAGGATGGTCGAGTTTGTTTCAATGAATTCCTGACTGAAACTGACAAGATGCAAAGCATGGTTGTTCGAATAATTTCACGGCAAAATATGGAAGAAAAAAAGGTTAAACTACCAACAAAATTGCTACTGCAAAATAACGAATCATGAAGACGGGAAGACGGATAAATATGATTCCATATGCCGAAACCAAACTCACCTTCTTCGAGCCCTCCTCCTTGCAATCTGTGCTCTCTTTCTGAGGCAACATATGACGAGAAGGGCAACAATTGGGAAGCCGACAATACAGGAAACAATTGGAATCACTACCGAGTCAGGGGAAACTGAAAGAAAAAGAAAACAAACAAATGAATTTGCACGTTCTTTTCACAACCGATTGCTCAGCAAGAAAAAGGAAAAGTTTTAAGACTTTTCCTGCATGTCCCTGATCTTTCAGATGGAAAATGATTGCGGTAGGTATATTTCGTCGGTTTCAAGGAAGAAATGGTCAGAAAACTAGCCAAACACAAAGACATCGCTTAAACGAAAAAAAAAAAATTCTCCGAACAGAAATCAGGAACACAATGCGAATAAAATACGAAAATTCAGTTACATAATGCGTTTTCGAAAGAACACAGATGAAAGGGACGAGGATGTTTTGGACATGGGCGGGGTTCCTGAAGCCCTCCAATTTTATCCTAAGGGGTTCCCCATATGGCATTAGTATATCTGTTGCCACCCGGTGTTCATTGTGATGCGATGCACAATCGCAAATACCTATATGAACATTTTGGAGGAGCATATCTTCAAAATGTCAGGTCGGAGCAAATTAATATTCGATTAATGTTTTGTGTCCAGCTATGGTATTTAAAAACCAACAGGTAAACAAACGATTAATGTATAACCACACATTGAACAACGACACCGCAGTGGGCGGCCCAAATAGATACACTACCGAGGGATTTCGTGGGTGTCGATATCAGATATTCGTGCGATTAAAAGGGGAATCGGAGCATATTTTTCACTCAATGTTTCGTTTTTAGTTTGTTCTGAGGAACAAATTTGGAAAAAATGGGAGCTGAACGATGAATTTTGCCCAGCCCCTATATAATTTAAGACTGATTACCTATCACGGGGTAAAACTTACTAGAAAGCTTAACTAGGGTCTTCGCTGGAGGTTGGAGCGCTTTTCTTGGGTCTTTGGAACTGCCGACCTTTTGTTTCACAGAGATCACCACAAAAAGCTTCGATCTCAGACTTTTAAAAGTGACGTAGGAATGTACTCATTCTTGGGCAGATTAATTATCCCGGAGTGGAAAGAGTTTTTGATCAACCACTGTTTATCCCTCTCTCGCAGAGAATGCTCCGCGCCCCTTGAAGGTGTCATCCATAGAAAATTGTTGCTACAACACTTGGGCATTCAACCTCTATACAGGATTTGTTTTGAAATAAACCATCGCCTGAACTAGTTCTTGTAAAATTGTCCTTGTATAATTGTTACAGCTTGAATACCAACTTGTATTTTCTGTATTTCATGTGCCTTTAACTTGTCTGTAAATAACATTATTATGATTGTTATTATTTTGTTCAAAAACAGTGGTCAAATGATCTGGCACTGTAACAAAGCACAAGACAAAAATTACGGAAGCATAGTCATATCATCAAACAGATAAAAACATTCAATAATAAAACAAACATGAAAAAACCATGGGACCTTCAGGCAGAAAAACCAGTAGCAAGAGAAAGAAAACCACCAGCAGGAACATTGATAGGAGGAAACTCCTAAAATATAGAATATCAATCAATATAAAATATGCCGTACTTCCGGAGCAAACATGCAGGTCTTTGCACTTTGTTAAAAGGGATTTCAGCTGAAAATGAAAAAGGAAGTGTCCGCCTAGAATAAGGGAGCTAGCTTATTTCAGTCTTGTACGGCCTATGTCTTGGAATGCGCCATCTCTTCTTGGGACCCTTGGTTGAATGCCAGATTTCTCACTGGAAAAAGTTCAGCGGAGGGCAACATGTTTCATAGTAGGCGACAAACAGACGCGCTTTCACAGGTTGGGATTCACTTCAGACGAGGAGTGCATGAGTATTTTACCTTTTTTAGTGTTTCTTAGAATGAGGCTTCTTTTAATGCTTTTAACTTTTATTTTCGTTCTCTTCCAACTTGCTGTATTTTTTACATATGAAACGGGGCCAAGCTCCTAAATATAAACAGTTCAATTCAATTCAATTACTCGTCTGACCAATATGCTTCTGATTCTGGCGAATTTTGGCGTTCGAGGAAAATTTCTTCAACACCTATAAGGATGCCTACATTCCATCGGGATCACGATTGCTGGCTCCGATCTCCGACTTTCAAGAGACATCAGCAAGTTCTCGTTCTCAGGTAATACCTACTGTCCTGGAGTGTGACTCTCATCCCAGGTGGGTGTTTGAACAGCCTTGGCATCCCTCTCCTGCAGGGCAGGATTCGTGGTTTCACCTGATCAAATACCGGAATTCTCAACCTTCTTTGGGCCTGCTCACTCCTCTGTTTATCGTATCTGCTCGACATTTTTTGTTGGAATAGTCTCTTGCATAGCGTCTGTTTTTGGCTTCTTTAAAGCAATTATTGTCGGCTCAAGGACATATAACATGTTCTTTTTTACCTGTTTATACATCATTGCACCAATTTGATTTTCATTCCTTGCCATCTGCGTTTCATATGTAGATAGATAAACTATCTGAGAGGAAAAACTCCAAAACTGCAGAATTTCGATTTGATTCAATTCAATTCATGCTCGTTGGTGTTGTTGATGGTGTTGCTCATAAGCACCCATAGGCAATATATGTATTTCAGGCACTATCTGCTGCAGGCACCTTTGCCGTTATTTTGTACATACGTTTTTTCCGGTGTGGAAAATCCTATATTTTTCTGAATATATACATTTATTCGTGTATTTATACGAGTGTATACCTACATGAATGCACGAATACGATTGTGAATTTCCATCCAGCTTTTGCAATTTGACATAAGAATGGAAGGAGACAATGAAGCAAGGAGCAATGGAAGGAGCAGGCAGCAAATACCACATTCGCAGTCCGTTATTGAGACTCATAACGCTGTTTTGCGGGAATTCAAGACGCTCATATGCATATCTTTGTTCTTCATATTACGCGTTGTGCGTAAAAGCGTGAAACGGAAAGAAAACAAAAATACAATACGATTCGAAAGACACCCAACACCCAACAAAAAGCGGCCCTTCAGAATTCCCAATGTCAATTTTTTTGACTGAAAGTTTTCAATGGCATGTTGCCTACTAGGATAAGAGCCAAAATCGTGTGCCGAATTTATGCACACACACGAACTCGAAATTGAATTATCTTGTCCACTGCTAGTCAGAAAAACGAAAACGGTGGACCAGAGATGGTGGCGAGTTGACTCCCCATTGCCACTCACCCTCAGCTTTGACTCATCGTCAATTGATCAGATGGATTCATCCTTCGCAACAATGTAAGCGTTGTGCATAGAAATAAATTTTCTCAGCACACATCTCTTCATGAAATTGGCTAAAGGGTGAGTGGGCATCGAGGAAGTTTGAGGACGACGCTCACTCATAGTGAGTTTATTTCGTCCACGATCATTTTATGATGTGCTACACTCCATGGAATGGGCTGAAAAGGATTACCGTAGTCCACCATCATTATCTGAAATTTGGGCTGTTTGTGCGTGATGTTTGTTCCGCCCTGTGTAGATGCATTCATGCAACAAAGATAGTAACCTAACCTCGCTTTTTTGACCCAAATGTGTCGAAAAGGGAAATGAGACCAAGGAAATAAAAGAAATATCTTCTCATAAAATAGTTTCATAAAAACGCGGCGCTGAACATGCCTATGTGCATGCACGAAGCAAACCACAACGAACTCTATTAAACTTGACATGCGTCGGCGATTGCCATAAAGATGAAACTGCAAAGTTCCGCCAGCAACAAAACTCCAACTGCCGCATAATAATAAAATTCCAACGGCGAGAGAGAGTTTCAACTCCAACTCCAACAAAATTCCTGAGGCTTCGCAGAAAATGTCAATGGAATGAAGGCGCGGACTTTTGCTGACGAATTTCCTTTTCCAGATCCGAACCACTCCTCGGCCACTTCCAATTGGGTCTATTTATTTTGGAAATCGTTTTGGAGTCTCTTCTGTTGCGTTTACCAGCGGAGCTGCCGAAGCCTAACGGCCTGCCTGGCCAAACTATGAGGTAAATTAAACAATTAATGCCGCGGAACCTGAGAGTAGACGATCGTAACTTTCGGGTCGGCAACTTTCCAAATTTTACGTTTCCATGCATTGATTCACACTCTTTTACCATTCATGGCGCGGCGCAAACAGTAGCCTGAGTGAAAGCTCCGCGATACACCAACATGTACATTATAGGTATATTTAAGTAATTATTTTTTCGCTCATTTTATTTCATAACCAATGACTGCACTACAGCCCACTGTCGTCCCTTCACGGCATCCGCAAATATTTCTGATTTCGTCCACAAACCTGTTGTGCTTCAATATTAATATTTTTGCGTTCTGAACATTCATTGTTGGGCTGCACATTTGTCCAAAGTGCGTTCCATCTCAATGGTGTATAGTGGCGGCGGAAAAAGATTACTCACACATGTGTTTTTTCCATTTAACTGTTGCCTCCGAAACTTTTTTTCTTTCTTTTTACTCTTATGCATTTGGTAGAAATTAAAGTGCCAAATTGCAACGGAGCTTTCTAGAGGTGTCAGATTTAGACATTAGTGATGAAAGAGGATCTTTTATTTCTACAGCATGGAGTTTTTGCTAAAATCTCAAGAATGGAAATTTTTCACATATATGGGTAATCTTTTTCAGCCGCCAGTATACCGTCACCTAAAGGTCAAAAAAGTTTTGAATATTTTGAAAACCCCCAAAATCACCCTTTTGACGGGCAAAAACAACAGAAAAAGATTTTTCCTCCTGTTTTCAGCTATGAAAAACGGTCCTGATATCAGAATTGTAAGACCGCAAGAGGGCTGGAAGTGCAACATCTCAGTCGAAGATTTTGGGCCAGAAAAAAACCTGTTGATTTTTTGTCATAATAGAAATCGACAAAAATTTTCTGTGCAGTGGAAAACAGATATACCTTATTATTCGACCGAGTGTGAACTGCATGAAGGACGAAAATCGGCAAGTTCGGAATACCTGCCGACATTGGACTGGAAGAATTGGCACCCTTGCTCTGTGATATATTCTAACCTGACCGAACCTCATTAACTTAACCTAGCCGAAACCAACATAAGCTAACCTGACCTGACCTAACCCAACCTAACCCAACCTAATCTTCCCTTCCTATCCTACTCGTATTTCGGCTTGCTCTGTGATATATTCTAACCTGACTTAACCTCATTAACTTAATCAAGCCGAAACCAACGTAAGCTAACCTGACCTGACCTCGCACCCAACCTGACCTAACCTAATCCACCCTTCCTATCCTACTCGTATTTCGGCGACTTGAGCGTGTGTGAAAAATCGTTCAGACCAGCATTTTTAAAATGTCGGCCGGCATTCCGAACGGCAACCCGAAAACCTTTCAGAAGTTATTTCAGACGTTAATCGTGATTTGCATCACCAAATTGTTTTATGAGGTTCTCACTGTCTGACCTCATAACGCGAATGGCTCTTCATAAGAACGGGATCCCATGGTAATGTGCTGCAAAACGGTGCAGGCGTAATGCGAGGGGAGGCGGTTTACGAACGCAAAAAAGGAGATTCCTTGCTCCATAAAAATGGCCTTTTAGGAAAGGGTAGAAGAGCAAGCGAAAAGGAATTATGCTTAAGATAGATATTCAAAGGGTTTCCCAAAGATGAACAAAAACTGCCTGCTACATGGGAAAGGGCAATGCTAACGGCATCGTTGGTGCGTATAAACGTATTTACGAGACATGTGCCCCCCGACGATATAAACTTAACCTTGCAATATCACGAACGCGAAATTTGTGGTTGATGTTGCCCTTCCACGAAACGTGCAAAGTGGATTCCAGAAAACGTCAGTCTTCGCTGAAAATTGGATTTTTGCTTCCCGCGAGCTCACAAGTGCATGCAACGTTCCTTCTCCTGCCGGCCTTTGCTGAAGAATATACAGAAACTGAAACTCAACAACTCCCCCCCCGAGAATGGGTTGAACTCCGTAGAGCGTGCATTTTGAGATGAAAGACTACAAGAAATCGTGCATCTGCATCTCTGACTGAACTCTGGCGGTTTTTCGCTGTCAACAGGCCCGTTCCTTCTCTTTATCTTCGCCGTTGCATTATCCATACGTCGTTGGGGGTGCTTTCGCGTTTCGACTGGGTTCTTTCATTCCGTCACGTTTTTGCTGAGATGATAATAACAAAACCCGTGCATGCGGGCATCCTGACATCTAACTGCACACACGGGTACAGTAGGTTTCTGAAAAGGATGGCACCCAGCACCCTCAGGGAAAACGGGTTGGCGCCCTTAGTTCTGGATCCACATCTGCCAGAGGGTTTGAATTAGCAGTCCGTATCTCAGTTATATTGATTTGATACACAATCCAACGAAATGTTCTCCGTGTTCTGCGTCGAACAAATGAAGTAACAATGCAATTTTACTGAACTTCTCAGAAATAAATATTTCTCTTTTTTAACCCCTGGCAATGTGGTACTTTTATTTCTACCTTAATAACAGAGGCAACCCTTGAATGGGAAAAGCAAATGTGTGAGTAATCTGATTGTTCCACCCTTTTAAAACGTTTTACCATCCCTGTAGGCCTACCACCCCCAAACTGTCCGCCGCTTCTCCGAAGATCATCCATGCTCCTGGAGAGATGTTTCCCTTGGACCGATGCATTGAGGCCAACCAACCAACTGCTCGCCAATTTGAGGATTTATTTCAAAGGCTCTTATCTAGCCAGACAATTGGATTGCGACTGTACCTCTGAAGCAGAGAGCCTTAAAGCGATAGGCCTAATCGTGTCCCACTGAGCGGAAGTTTGTCCAGGTTTCAAGCGGCAATTTATCCCTGTCCAAAGCGACAATGCATTACATATAAGCTGGTTTATCTCTCTGCTATATTCGAGTAATGTGGTCGAGAACTCATCCGTCTTTGCCAGGTTGTTGAAGCACCTATTTGTCACTTAAGGGTTTGCTAATGCGTTGTGGTTCTTGATCTTTTCCTATCGCGCACAACGACACGACACGACAGCAAATACCCCAATGAAGCACTTTGCGACTCACCGCGTGGGCGTTGCCAAATATCTCACGGCATGATTGGCGATTTCTGCACCTGCAGAAAGGCACAGGCGTTGGGATTATTCAAACAGGAGCGTTATTTCAGGTATTCGAAGAGGGCAGCACTTCTCATTTGTCAATCTGGCCATCCAGCAGGAAATCTGCAGTGGCCCCCATAGGCTTCAAGAAATTTTTACATTTGGGGTTCCTTGTGGGTGCAATATTTGTGTTTTTGAGTCCAATTTACCAAACAAGGCGAGCCAAAAGCACATATTGGTACCAGGGAGGCAAGTTATCCATGTTCTGTAGCGTTTTTCGTCAGGGGGCAGTCGCACCTCATTTCCCTCGAAAGTGACGCCACTGTGTTCAAAGTGCCGCAACAATGCAGTGGATCTGACTCTTTCACCCGCGCGAACATAAAAATTTCCTTTCTTGTAGCCACCTGTCCGTCATTAGTCTTCGATCATCACAGGAGAAGATACAAAGGTTTGCCAACTCAGGGGTCATCTCTTAACTTGCTTAAGTTTCATGTGCTTTGCGTTTCAGACATCAAAAATGTGGTTTCCTGCGCTTTGCATTATTCAGAATGAATGGCGCTTGAGAGAGCATGAAGAAAGGGTGATATCGCGTGCCGATGATCAAAGACGAATGGCGGAGAGTGCAGGAGCCTATATGCGCGAGATTTACAGGTGATCAGCAATGTCCGATCACTGGCAGCAAATGCAATAGATTAGCATGTTTCTGGATGCATTTTCCTATGATTGTCATAGATTGAATGTCGAATGAATGATTGTTTGATGTTTGAAAAACCCAAAAAGGTCAAGACGAAAGGCTCACCCGGGTAGCAGAGAAACGTGGCAGAAACGTTCCGCCGCAAGATGGCAAACACTTGTCTGTGCCACGTGGCTGCCATTTGGATATAGTCGGTGTGGCACCACGGGGCTGGCCACTGTGGCAGGAATGTGGCTTTCTGCAGTGGCAGCGATGTGTTTTTCCACCGTGGTGGGGACATGGAATGCTCCCGTGGCGGGAATGCTATTTTCCACCGTGGAACGAGATAAACCACCGTGGCAATCACGTTCCTGTCACGGTGGTATGCTGAGTTCCTGCCACGGTGGAGAAACACATCGCTGCCATGGGGGAACACCATGTTCCTGCTGCAGTAGCCAGCACCGTGGTGCCACACCGACCACATCCAAATGGCAGCCACCTGGCACAGACAAGTGTTTGCCATGTTCCGGCGGAACGTTCCTGCCACGTTCCTCTGCTACCCGGGCACTTCCTCTTCGTTCAGAATCTGCAGATGAGACCTGTATGAGCAGCGCGAGAACCATTCAAGAATAATTTCGGATGGGCGCCTGGAAAGGTCGCGAATCCTATCACACACACTTATTTGCTGATGTTTATTTTCCACTGATCTGATGTTTGCCACTTTGCTCTTCTTGCAAAATGAAGATTCGGCAACTACCGCTGGTATTTTTGCCATGTGCAATGAAGTAAACCATAGGTACATGAATGAAACAATTTGCGAAACACTGAAGTTTCTATGCAGGTCACACATTTTCATGTACAATGTAAAGGTAACTTCAAAGAGCAAGCTTTTGTCACACTATATTGGCAAATGGCGATTTTACGAGTAGGTACCTTATATAGTTCAAAATTATGGCTTGAATTCATGGATATGCGTCGTAATGACTGACAATTTGGAGAGAAAATGTATAAAATCCCAATTTCGTTCCAGAATGTAACAAATGTGCAGAAACGTGTGTTGTCCCGAAAGCAGAAAAATAAACACATTGAGATCCGGGAGAGTGCAAGCCCTGACTTATTTTGCACACTTTGACGTCTGTAGAAATAAACCTATACATCAAAGGTGGGGTCACAGTCCGTTTTCAACTCCGCAAGAAAGCATATTTTATTCAAACAAACAAAATTCCCAGGAGATATAAAAATGTACCTATAGAGTGGTATTTTTGCATGTCCTATAGGACATGCAAAAATGTTAGGTTGCCAACACCACTCTATAGGTACATTTTTATATCTCCTGGGAATTTTGTTCAGTCCTAAGGGTTCGGATCTATACTTATCGCGTTTTTTCATCCACTCCATCACTGTAACACAGTTTTAGTTTCGTCCGACAAAGGACCTCGTGTCAACATTCGACGTATTTCATTATTTATGTATAAGGCAATTTAAATGTATGTGTCGTATTCGGATGCGGAGATTTCCTCTTATTTGGATTAGGTCGTCTGGCCTTTCCGTAATAGAAAAAAGAAAGGAACAATTCTCCTTTAGGTCGGCACTTCCGCTGAAACGGACCAATTGTTACTCGTTAACTGGCACAAGTGTCTAACCAATAGATATAACTTATTTTCCCAAAATACTTTGGCGCTTCCGTGCGCCAATCAATATCCGAACTTTGTTTGAGATGGTAGTGACGCTGAAAAATCTCGTTTTTCGGATTCATTCATCGTAGGGAATCATCACCACCACATTTGCAATTTCAGAGTTCGCGGTAAGAATACATAGTCAGATTTTCAAAGAATACATGGTCAGGAAAGAATACCATATAGTCAGATTTCAAATCCACCACATTTCAAAATGGTTCATCAAGGTCCAAGTTTAAGAAAAAATACTCTTCAGCCGCGTTGGAATGGTCAGAATTTTGCATCACTTTTTTCATTTTTGATCGTCTTTCCAAAGCAGATTGTCACTTCCAACAATGTAAGGCGAACATTGTAGCATTGACCATTGCCCATTGTTGCAAGTGGCAATCTCTTTTGGACAGATGATCCAAAAAGTCTGATGCAAAAAAATCGCTCCTTTCTGACGCGGCTTTAGAATTCGACACCAGAGGAGAAAAGTCGCTCTCGTTTGTTTCAAATTGGTATCGCAAATACATTTTTTCGGATGTGCGATAAATTTCAATGACACCATGTCCCTGTCTGCAGGAAAGAACCTCATATCGTCAACCACAAAAAACATAGTCTCCTTTGTCACAGTTTCTTGTGTGGAGGTCATGGCTGCAGCTACCGCAATAGGAACAAACTTGAATGCAGTCATGGCCTTGAATCACAACATAATTTCCAAATGGAACGGAAGTTTTTACGATCAAAATAGTCTCTGATGTCCATCTCGGCTATGAAAGTTTGATGCTTGGACATCGGGCGGGGCGTTGCTTGTTTGACCACACAGCATACCGTGTCTGGACCAGTCGCAAGTTGTCATTGAAAAGTTATTTTTAAATTTCAGAATGTTCGCTGCGTTTTTTGTAAGAATATACGTACAGGTATTAACGATAAAATTGAGCCCTTCAGGAGAGCGAATGTCTCCTGTTCACTTAGCAGTTTGTTGCCTGAAGGCAGAAGCACTTTTCCAATGTATTTGCAGACCGGATTAGACTTGTTTGCATTCAAAATCCTACGGGGATTAAGCTAGGCAACAACGCATTTCAAGTTAACTTTGAATGGGATTGTAGCATACCCTTTCTGTGATAGGGCTCAATTTTATCGTTAATACCTGTACATAGGCCTATAAATGAGATTTGCAGGCAGGCGAATGATCTCTGTTGCACCTTAGCGTTTGGCTGGAAGGGGCAGAGATGGTCAACGTTTCTCCAATGTCAATTTGAACCGGAATTAGACCTATAGTATGCGCGCCATGACCGATGAACATCCGCCCACAGAATCTAAAGTAGGCCACGTAATGTCATTTCCAAAAGTTTAAACTTTTATTGGTCGATATATTTCTGTCAACGCAACCCTTTCTGTCGGAAAACACGGACTTTGGCTCTCCTGTAATGGTCCTTATGACCGCAAGGGGATTCCTTCGACAGCGTCCGCTGAATGCGGCTGCCGGCCGTCATTTTATGGCCAAAAAACCTGCGATATGCCTCGGTTTTATTCTGAAAACGGTCGGTCAGATTTTTATCTGGGATTTTGGTTTTCCCAGCGGTGACTTTCTATTTGTCTCGATATATTGGCATGGTTGGCATGATGCTTAACGAGGGTAGACAAGAGAGGCATACCACCCCTCAAAAGTTTATCGATTGATGTCTTGTTCCATTATTTCAGAAATTCTTTTTGGCAACATACTCGTGTTCTCCAAGGGGTTTCGGGAAATTGACCCAGACATGCTATTGGGGACAAAGTTTTCCTCACGCTATAGGTTGACCTTTTTCGGGCGCGCAGAATAAGAAGCGGAGCCCTTTTAGTGCAGCGCCACTGGTTGTTATACGTTCCTCAGTAAACAACACGGCTTGAGAAAGCCAGCGCGCTTTCTGCAAAACGATTTCAGGTTGAAATGCAAATATGTCGTGCGGATAGCTTTTTAAAAGCCATTCTTCCAAATGGAGATAACCTAACGTCAATAATGCACTTGGCTTAGCCCACTGCCAAGAGTGTTGGCTTCCTGCCTGTGCAACCTCGTGTCACCTCCTTGCACCGATGTTTCCTTTCGTCTCTCCCGGTTCTACGAAATAGGACGGAATATTATCCTAATCGGCTAAACATGTGGTTCTCGTACTCAACGACACGACTCCACTTCCGCGCTGCTATTGACCATGCCGTGAATCGTGAACAGGAGCATTCAAATTTTTCGGGCAATAATTCCAAAGATAAGTAATTTTCTCTGATTTCTTAGTTTGCAAAACCATAACCTACATTAGCCTAACCTAACATGCCCACAAGTTCTGGAATTTTTATTGCACAAAATAAATGAAAAATCACCATTGCTCTCCATTTCCATCACAAACCAGCTCTGAATCTGACAAAATCTGAAAACGTTTACAATCTAGACTTAATATTTCCTTACCTGCCCTACAAAAGCAGGGAAAGATATATCTTTCGTGCCAACTGGAAAGAGTGTTACACAAATATCGCTTTTGGTTCACCATGTACCGCTGCTCTTTTTCCCTTTCACAGGGACGAAAATGAAAATGTTTTCAATTTGAATCCCGTTATCCCAGTGAACACCCACAATCCGAACATTTTTGACCAACCCACGATAGGCTATTTTCCTTGCGTGATAAGCCTTTATGCTCATAACAAAGGACAGGCATACAAGAGCAGAAGAAATCACATATCCAGCACCACCAGAAGGATCTTTCTCAGGCCAGCAGGAATAGCAAGCATAAACTTCTCTATCCCTTTTCGGGTGCCCCTTTCCTTTTAAGACATGTCGTTGCACAGTCTACCATAACAAATTGTTGTGCCAAACGCAGTATACAGACCTCCGTCTGGACACACAGGGAACACTAACTTATTGCCGCACTATGCACACTATACAGCTTGTGCGCAACAATCTTTATCGCACACCGATCTTCTTACTTTGAAATTCAAAACACAGAGTCGACACCCAGTAAACCCAGAGATTCTGACCTGGAAACCTAAGAAACCTTTGCGTATAACGCGATTTAACTGCTGAAATTTAATATTCAAAACTTATCCGTAATTGAGACCGTTTTCAATTTCGCATCGGAGTTGGTGCAGGTCTGCGTGTCGTCATAGAGATAGGCCTATAATAGTAGCAGTCTGAGACAGTGGCGGTTCGCTTGCAAAGCAGCCTCTCTGAGTAATTAACATCTCCTTTGACTGAATCTTGCATAATTTTATTATTCTCTAAATTAAAAGCAGCTTAGACTTCTCTAGTCAAAGTGCACGTGTCGTGTTCTCGATTACATAATAATAACAATAATAAGCGCTGCCGCCATGTGAAGCTCCACAGCTCATGTATGTTGAAAAGTGAAAGTCAAATGGAGTCTTTGTGCAGTGAAAATTTTCCAAATGAGAAATAATAATTAATTCGCCCCGTCAGCCGACAGAACCTCGTCTCGTTAAATCTAATTTCGGCAACACGACGAAGAACTTACTTCTCTGACACAGAAACCCGGCTATCTTCCTGGAACAAGACTGTACCCTATTTCGGAAAACCGCATTGTGTTAGTCTGAAATTTCAACACGATTTCGCCCAATCACAACGTCTGTGCCTGGTGGAAATGTGGCAAATCCCAAGAATGGTCCCGAGGGTATGGGCAACGTGATTCTAATTCTTATTAAAATCACGTTGGTATGGGCTTACCCTAAAATGCCCAACAATTGCAAGGAAAACTTTTCCGATTGATTTTACCACTGTGGTGTTATCGGGAAAATCAAGAATTGAATTGAATTGCAATTGAGAGTCAGGCTATTCGCATGCATTCGCACCTATTCGTATGCTTTTTCACATTGTTCTTCAAAGCAACGCTGGGACAGAAACTCACTTAACGGGAGAGCTTGACGGGTTTTGTTTAGTGAGAGCACAGCTTAACGGGTTTTGTGGTTTCGTAGCTATAACCGGAGTTTTCTTTTTAGAACTGTTGGAATTTCATGTTCTATATCTTCAACAAGCGACATGGCGCCAGTCGGCAGCAGAAATGACTGATACGAATGGAAATGGTTCTCAATTTTTTTACCTCATTATATTTTTTGCCGTGTGCCAGTGAACGAACGTCTGCATTGTACTTGCATGGGCCCCCGCCCTTTTCCT
>JASGXE010017505.1:0-10668 GCA_030068105.1 Sinentomon sp. SZTP_YWyxl
CAAGTCTCTTGGACTAGCGACTGGCGTTGGTAAATTTTCGGGCTTATTTCTGGGATTAAGCCTAAACTGACAGTAAGAGCAGATTGAAATCGAAAAATATTCAAAAAAGAAACTATCTGAAGTCTGACACCGCTGGGACAATTATTTGACACAGGAACCCCTGTCAGTTGGGTTAAGTCATTTATACGGGGGGACACAATTGCACGGCAGCAGGGAAACATTTTCATAAAAATTCTGTACCCTTAGCCGTGCAATTGTGTCCCCCCTTTGGCACCAGCACGCGGCACAGGGTGTGCCTTATTTTTCTGGAGGTTGGGTAGTCGGTTGGGATAGGTTAGGCGCTTTGCATGGGTTTCGTTAAGTTGGGTTAGGTTCAGTCAGGTCGTTAGGTTAGGTTAGGTTAGGTTAGGTTAGGTTAGGTTAGGGTTCTCTGTGCAGTGTACCTTTACTTAAAACAACCTGGACCGAATCTGATCCAATCTGACCAAACCTGATCTGATCTCCCTGTGCGATCTCTTATTTGGCGACTAAACCCCATGATTTGCTCAGCCCGCAATTACACATACAGAACAAGAAAAAATAATGCAAACAGTAGGGCCTATAGCAACGAAAATGAAAAGAAATCCGTTTGAAGAGAACACAATTGCACGACAGAGAAAAAGCACACCCCATATAGGTACCGTCTGCAGAAGCCAAAGGGGGGACATAATTGCACGGCAAGTACAGCTTTTTTGTAAAAATGTTTCCCTGTGACCGTGCAATAGTGTCCCCCTCTTATAAATGACATAACCCGTTATTTCATGTCAAGTGAGTTTGGAAAACTGTTTTGGTCTATACTGAAAAAAAAGACTGTGTCATCTGAGTTGGCCCCAAAATTAATTTGACACTCCGCTACTTACAAAGTGTCGAAAGATTCGCGGATTAACCGTCGAAATTCTGTTTGCTGTCAGTTGACACATGCAAACATTTCAAATTATGTACCTATGAGGGTCTTGATTTTTCATTATTCAGACATGTTGCCGTATCTAGTTTGACACGCATTCGTGGCTAAAGATTCTTGTAACTTTTTACACCAGATGGAAGCACATGTTTTTTTTAATTTTTCCACACTTTTGCGGGAATAAAATAAGAAGCTTTCATGCAATTTCAAATGAATTCTTGGTCTTACCCATTAATTTTTGACCGCTCACTATAATTTTGTCACAAAAACAATGTCGACGAAAATACGGAAGTGCACTGACATGTGTTGAAAGTCCAATGAAAGAAGGAAAATTCCTGATGTGATGGGTTTCAGACGCAATTTCCCAGATATGGTAATGTTTCATCAGCCGTCTGATGCAAGTGAGCAAGTCTTTGGCCTTGCGACTGGCGTTGGAAATTTTTCGGGCTTATTTCTGGGCTTATTTCTGGGATTATTTCTGGGATTAAGCCTAAACTGATAGTTGCAGCAGATTGAAATCGAAAAATATTGAAAAAAGAAACTCTCTGAAGTCTAACACCGCTGAGACAATTATTTGACACAGGAACCCATGTCAGTTGTTATTTCATGTCAAGTGAGTTGGGAAAACTGTTCTGATCGAGTTGCGAAAGGAAATCGAAATGTGTCGAAAAAGTTGTACAAGTATCTCACTGCGGTGGGACAAAATTTTTGACACACTTTCCCGACTCTTACATGTCAAGTGAGTTGGAAAGGTGTGTCACTGGTGGGACAAAAATAGTTGATATAACATGTCACCTGACACAGTTATTTTTTCTGTGTGGTTCGCTTCGGTGTGACAACTCACATTAAAATATTTACACCCGTTCAGAATTATCCTGAAAATACTTGTGATATTCTTTATCCGATCCAAGGTTTTCATGTTCTGTTAGCGTTTAAACGTACACACATACACATTTCAACAGTTTTAACAACTTAGAACAATTTTCAACAATTACAACAATTTACAACAAGTTTAAACAATTTTCAAGAACTTACAACAATTTACTATACTATATTTACAACGATGTACAACAATTTACAGCAATTTTGAACAAGTACTCGTATACACATACACACGCATAAGAAAGGAAATTGTAATGTTTTGACCATCCCAATTAAGCAAGCTGTTCAGTGTTCTGATGTGCCGTGACATTGATTTTCCGCAGGAAATCTTCATTGAACAAGATAACATGCAGACCAATCTTCTACACGCCGCATTCGTGATGGTGATTGTCGACTCTTCGTTTTATGTCCAAAGCTCGCCATTTACTGAACTATTAAAGAAAACCTTTTGCCTGAAGAAAGAAGTTTCTGCACTTATGAATGGAGTGAGAAACGCTGTTTCAGAGGCTGCCTACACTCGCTGCGTTTCAAATTGGAAACTATACATAAACAGCGATTTAAATCGTGTAATTGACGGACTCTTCAAAACTGAAACGGATGCTTTTAAAACCTTCGTTTATCTTCTAAATTCAGGTAAGTTCTGCCCCACATTAGGCCGGTGCTACCTCATTAAAGCACTGCGTTCTGAAATATGTCCTTTGCATGAGAAAGCTGGTTGCACACCCTCAGGTCGTAATACATGCAAAACACTTAAGTTATTTTTAACATTTCGGCATAAAGTGCGCCAAACCTGTTCGAAAATGCTGCTTCAAATGCGTGATTTTTGTGTTGGAGTCGAGTATGCCTGATTGTAATTAACTCCTATTTACTTCTTCACCATGCATGACTGACTCTGAGGTTTATCCAGTTCATTTTACACCAACAAAAGCAAATTAGGTACCTGCATCTTAATCTGGTAAAAAGTTGACGATGTATGACTTTTTTTATTCTACATTTATTCAACAAATAATAAATACACGAGATTTATTTATCACAACGCACAACTCCCACTATTTCGAAAGTATCAATGCATAAAAAGATGTAGTTGAAAAGAAAACAAATGTAAATCACCAAACATGTTCAAAGGAATGTTACTCAGTTCCCATGAATGGTGAAAATTAAAAGGCTGAATTATGTATTGAACTTACTCACGCATCGCTGCAATCCCAAAAGTAATGATCTCATTCCTCATAATCATCACATGAATATGATTTATTTCTAGTGAATTTGAATCCGGGCAAACGGATCATCTCAGTTGAAAAGAAAAACACTTTCACGAAATTGTTATTCACAGCTCACTCAATCATTAGTCGAGAATTATTGAGAAACCTATAGGGAGAAGTGCCTAGCAAAGCCATCCTTGCAGATTTGTGGGAGTGGGGTTTTGTGAGAGAAAAAGTAAAATGGAAACAATAATGCATTAGAATAATTGATTTGAAATTGAAGAAGTGAATTTAAACTCAAACTTAAATTTAAATATGAGACACAAACATAGTGATATCAATGTATTCGAAAGGAGAAATGAAATTTTAATTATGGAGGAACTTCGCACGGAAGTCAAATGACTTCCACAACCAATTCAAGTTTCATTTATGTGCAACTTCATGACAGTCAAGACACGAACAAAACAAGTTTAAATTATGTGGAAAGCCACAGGGACCTATACCCGTTGAATCTATATTATTTACGAAGTAGCTCTTTAGTTTTCGTTTAAACGCAAATAACGACGTTTCAAAGCCCAGCAAGTAATTGACTGCCATTATTTGGAATCAGTAAGAAAATGACCATTCCAAATCCCATTGACATCCAATGGTCTCAGCAAGGTTCAAATAAAATAAGATATGCGCACGATTTTGTGTCGTATCTGCCAGCAAAGCCTCAAAAAATTAACTTCGAAGAAATTATAAAACGTACATTTGCTCAGAATAAGATTCATCTGCAAAATATTCAGAAATTTTTTAAACTTCAAATGTATGCACCCATCCTGTGTCCATTTGTCTGTCTCTCCTTCACTTTCCTTCTCTCTTTGACTTCCACTACCCATCACCCATATATATATGTAGCCGACTTTTCACTCTTACTCTTTACCCCTCCTCTACTACCCATTTCCCTATTCTCGACCATCTTTCCCTCTCTTCCTATCTACCCCATTCCATCTATCTGTGATGTCGTCAGAAACTGGATTATGAGCTTCGCAGTTTTTGCAAGTATTATAGTTATAATCGTAGGTACTGCTGAAGGCACAGAAATCTAACGAGATGTTACAGATCAGTTTCTTGTGAATCGTCATTGCGCGCTTATCATGCGCCGTTACACCCGCACCGTTTAACTGGTGCGGTGCGAGTTTTAACACAGAACAATCTTTTATTCGAATCCCTCATCATGTTTTGCGTGGATATCTGTTTTCATCAATCTTGAACCTTTTTACTGTACGGTCCACACCCAGAAGACGGAGTAAGTTTTCTTACCATCGTCTACCAAATGGTTCATATGCGCCTACTTTAATATCTGAATTAAATCATTGCTAGGCATTGGTGGTTACTCTTGCTTAGGGAGGGCAAAAATAGGAGAAAATTTTCAGAAGTGGGAGACTGCAGGTTCCGGATTTCTGGTCTTTAATTTATTTTTATTTTTAAGGACAATATACCATCCACGAAGTTTGTAGAATAAAGCATCCAACACATAGATAGGGTGAGGCAAAAGTCACGCAACACTTTGTGCATGGCTTCGTGAAAGATCGGTTTTGCGGTTTTTCATGCCCAGTGTGGTCGGCTTCTCTGCCTGTCTGTCTGACAACGTCGCTTTCCTTTCTCCGTCGAACTTGGCAAGAACTTGGTGCGGCTATCGTCCTTACAAGCTCACCCCCGCCAATTCTGAAACCCGAGGATTGGCATCGTCGTCCAATCATTCGCCAGTGGGCAATTGAACAAATTGAGGCGAAGCAGAATTTCATGGAACGACTGATTGTCAGCGACGAGGCTGCCTGCTGCCTGCACGGTTGCATCAACCGCCAAAACTGCCGCCTGTGGGCCTTGGACAATCCCCAATGGGGCGTCGAGGAGCGGACCCAGTCGAATCCCCGGCTGAATGTCTGGGCGAGCGCATCGTCGGGCCATTCTTCTTTCACGTTACCGGGTAATCGTACCTGAACATGCTGGCCAACCAGATCTTGCCTGCAATCCAAGCCATCGCTGCGCCCCAGGGCCTGTGGTATCAGCACGACGGCACGCCTGCACATTTTGATGAGCAGGTCCGCCAGCGCCTGGATCAGGACAGGAGTTCCCAGAGGATGGATCGTCTGGGGAGGCCCTCAAGAATGGCTGCCACGGTCCCTGGAATTAAATCCCATGGCCTTTTTCCTCTGGGGTTATCTAAAAGACCGGATATATACCAAGGCGAGCCTCCAACATTGGCCCAACTGAGGCAGCGTATTATCATCATCTGCAACGACATCACTCCGCAGATGCTGCGAAACGTCTGCAGGTCGTTCGAGCAGCGATTGCGAAACTGCATTGCTGCAGTGGTTAGGGCCTTCCAGCATCTGACGCCATAGCGAGCATGAACCCGTAAAGAGGTACCTAAAGCGACTCAGATAACAACAGAATCACCCTACGTGCTGTTGCGAGACATTTGACACGAAAACCCGCAGGGCCCACACTCTTGAGGAGCCATCCACGAACTGTTGCGTGACTTTTGCCTCACAATGTATATTCAGGTTTATACGCAAAATATCATTCTATAACCAGAAAATTCAATAGATCAAAACCAAAACGAAACACGATCCCATCACTTAAAAAATCAGTGCGTTTCTTTATCTACCAAAGTTTAATGGATACTCGTACAAATATTTCGTTTGCAGAAAAGAGAGACGATTTTGACATATGTGAGTTTGGGTGAATCGAATTGATTGGAACAGATATAAGTTTAGCGCTTCAATAACTTTGCACAAATACAACAACAAATTTTTCCTCTGTTCAAGCTATTTTACAATTTTTTTCGCAATCGCCGAAATACAATCGATCGATTATCTTTTGCCGCACGCGAATTTCGAAGTTCCAAACAAATCACCAAAATTTCGTCCGACAGATCGAGGTGGTTCTACATATACAACCTCGCGACAGATGGGTTTCAATTTGAAACCACTATTGCGATATCAAGAGCATACTTAATCTATCCTATCCTCACCTAACCTAACCTAACCTCACCACTGCCTGTTGTTAACCTACCGCCTGGTGTCAAACTACCGCCTGGTGTCAATTTTTTTCCGTCTGGTGTCAACACCATTTATACCGACTGCGGTCAAGAGTGTATAGCGTCAGCCTACAGCGTGGTATCATACCCACTGGTGTCAAAATGTGCTTCTGCATTTCTATTTCAAATTCGTACGCATTCCATTGATCGACACTATGGATATTTTGCTTGGAATTCACAAATGCTTTCTGCACTTATAAAATCGCTATATTGACAGTATAGGACTTTATCCAGTAAGCTTTGCAAGGTTAAACGTTATGACCTGGGGTTGGCGTCCTTTCGCGTGCTTCCGCTCACTAAATAGCAGGAATTCTCCTCTTTCATATGAGCCCAAGCACTTTGAGATCGAACGAACACTTTTTGAGGAAGAGCAAAGATCGCGCGATCTTTCGATGAACTGGACAAGCAAACGCTTGTCCAGTTCATCGCTGAACTGGACAAGCGCATCGACGGTAGGTACGCGATTACTACAGTGATGTCATTTTTCGAATCGAAGTCGGCGGCGCTCGAGAAGCGTGAAATGAGATTATCTGTTAAACTCCGTTTAACTACCTTGTCCTCCGCCACATGCGTCCTGGATGCATATTTTCGAAACCTACCGAAATCGCGCAGGTTGCTGCATTGACGCCATTTTGAGGAGACGCTCTGAAAGCACGTTTGATCATCAAAGGCACACTCGATAGCGAAATTCGTCTGTTGCATCGGTGGTCCAATAGTCAAGGTTCACGACTAGAAATCCGACTCATGAGGATCCCTTCCAGCAGGTGACCGATCTTTTCAGATTTGTGGCTCTGGAGGAGTTTTTACAATTTGCGGCTGGGAGACAACAGGCGGTTGTCGGAAACCAAGAGCAGGCCAAGGCAGGGTAGAAAAGGTAATAGGCCTACAGGTCAGTTTGAAATAGCTTTAAAAATTTTCATTGGAAGCGTATAAATGAAGTTTTTGTTGCAATAACATCAGCGCAACCTGCGATTTCGGCAGGTTTCGAAAACACGTGTCCTGGATCATTCTAGAATAAAGCAGGCCGAGTTGTCTTATTACGTATACGTAATGCAGGTGATTAAGAGAAATATTGTATCGAGAAATATGTGATCAATACGCTATCCCGAGATACATTGATGACTTACTTTAGAGAAAATGTTGTCACAGGTTTTGATCCAAATAAACGCAGAAAAAAGAATAAATCACTGATGAAAAATGGGCCTGCTATGTGTGTAAACAATGATTTAGCATGAGACATCCGGAATTTAGAAAATCATTTTCAGAAATGACGATATGAGTGTGAAACGTGGGAAATGAAAATCATATATTGCTTGACTGTGAAAATCTACATATGACATTCTTTTATCCAGCCAATCGCGTTTACCTGCTGGAATACAGATAAATAGTAAACTTTTCCAGTATTTTTCATTTTTCTTGGATCAGTTAGTTGTTTTTACTCAGAAATTAGAGATGTAGCTGATCAAAAATTGGATATAAGAAACGGTTAAGCAAACACGCATGAAATTAAATTAATGAAACTTTCAAAACAGAAGAGCCACTCACGATTTTCAATTTCGCATACCGCTAATCAAATCAAATGGTTTCTTAAATTCTTTTTTCCCGAGATTTCTCAAAAATTGGAATGCCCTACCCAGAGGTTCCTCATTGCTTCGCGCAATCACGCATGTCGCAAGGCAATAACTGCCACACTGAATCTAATTGAACTCTTATTTATTGCTGTTCCCGAAAATTGACAAGTTCTTGCAATTGCTGTTTGTCCTGTCTTTGTTCAACTCATTGATATTTCATTTCATAGGTGTCTGCATCCAATTATAGTTGACTTGGTTTTTGTAAATATTCATCATTGACACATTTGCACTATAGTTTATAGCAAATAAAATCGAAATAAATAGATAAATAAATTAAATAAAATGTGGTGCAAATAAATGAATTTCTTCACCTTTCCATTTCCAGATATAAAGACTCCTGGAAAGGAAGATCCTAATAATTGGAGTGCGTATTATCTTGTTGAATTTGTGTAAATTGGTTTTGCTTGTCGTTTATCTTGAAGTATGATGCCGCAGAAAAAAGTTTAAATTTTCATGTTTTCAAGTTTAAGTTTTCAAGTTTAAGTCTTCAAGTTTAAGTTTTCATGACCAGAGGGAAATATTACACTGCAGTAGAGTTAAGAACATTACACGCAGGATTTGAAAAATCATGAGGATCATTGATACTCTTGTTGTAAAGACGTCTCCAAAGTTTTCCTACTGTTTCTACACCCGCCTCTAAGAAAAGATGGTTCATCTGTGAAAGTGTTATGCCAATGTTGTTGTAAATTCTTTTATTTTCCTGAAACTTTACCGAAATTGTCTCCAAAGTTTTGAACAGAAAAATCTGCGATGTTACGGAAAATTCACTCAATTCACAAATGCGAAACAGCTTTTTATTGCAGATCCTTATCCCTTATAGTGATAGTATTTATCCAAAGCTCTTTTGCTTAAATCTTTCAGAAGGGGTCATGATGTCAATTAAATGGAAACTCGCATTGATGCTAAAAGGCATGCCTGGTATGATTTGTTATTTCTGTATTTTCATCTACACTTCTAATAGGTCCACAAATTCACAATTCGCACCGCGTTCAGTCCTGGAGATAGCCTCCATTACTTCGAAGTAATTCGGCAATTACTGCCCGATTGACTTTTCTGAGGGAGCAGTTTTTTATCGGAGAGACAAGCTGAAATTTATTAGTTTTAGGCTAAGAAAAGAGAGCTTTTCAGTTTGTTTTGTGCATTTCTCCCTGCAACCTTTGCCTCTCAGAACGGTAAATTATCAGACAGGTTTTTCGAGATCAATTGACTTGTACGTTTGCGCCATTCGATTCCCGTCAAATGCACCAAAGGTTTATGAGCATTCCGCACCAGAATATCCAATATTTATAGTAGCGTTTTTATGTGCATGATTATTTTTGCGACTTGCCTTACTTCAGCCTATCCAAAATCCCAAATCAAGATGAATAAGTTGTGAAAGAACAGAAAACCTTTGTGTTTGCACATGTGAGACTCAAGAAACAGGTAACGCAGTATCTCCTCAATTCTTATGTGAGGCTCAAGAAATAGGCAACACAGTATCCCCATAATTCTGCACCATAAACGATTTGCCAGAGTAAAAACAAATTGGACAGATGAAATAAATTTTTTGTCAATGATATGACATTGACGCGACAGATGGAAACACACTAAAATTATTCTTGCGCTTGGATGGAACATATGGGGATGATCTTTTCGACAACTAGTTGCGGTGGTTTCGGTGTTTGAAATTGAGTTCAAAAGTAAAATACAATAAATTATGAATTGAGAGACATCAACTTAACTTCAAAAAAGTGAGACCGACCATTTGACCTGCATTCCCCATTTTCGGTCAGCCTGATTTTGCTCTTCGGATAATAATTTTGTGACTTACTTGTGACAATTGGCTAGCAAGGAAAAAAGCATTGTTTGTCTCAAATACAAGCAAAAGAGAAATTGGATTGAAAGCCCTTGTGAATTTTTGTATAAAAGTATGATTGGACAATTTTTCCAAAGACTTTTGGAGGTCAAATGATTTGCAATTCACTTGAGTTTTATCCAGCATACCAAAAATTAACATAGTCAGTTGGCTGCCCTCAAGTTCTGTACAAAAATATGGCAGAATTCAGGAAATGTATGGATGCAGTGGCCACCCCAGGAAACTCTAAACAGGAATGCGGTGTCCGAACTCTGCTGATTAGGTGATGGTGACAGAGTTCTACGAAAGTGTCGGTGAAATAATTGCACCATTTGTGAGTGTGGCCTCTACTATTGTTGTTACGGGGTAAAACGTTGAGGGAAATTGACGATATCGACAACATTGAAATTGACAAAAGAAATCGAGCAAGTGACAAGCTTGTATCGTAATTTGCAAAACGCTGTTAATCGTGCTGCGAGCTTTCAAGCTTGAGGTGTGGTTCGCCTGACTAAGATGTGTGTATTATACTCCGTGGGATTTTTTCTGCCTTCATTTGCCACCTTCTACGAGCCCTGCGCAGCCTATGTAGATTCGTATTTGCCCAAGTATAGCGAGCATCCACAACCAATAAGGCACTATGGGATTCCCAGTGGAAGAAAGTGCTCGATACTGGTTGAATTGGTAAGAGAGAACTAGACTCATGGTGTCGCAATCAACCACGTCAAAACGCTTCAGCTCCACATCTTTTTAAAGTTGATGTTTCCATCGAGAAATACGAAAAGTGCTCTGATGGGGGCAGAACGTCAGTGCTCGAATTTTAAAACATTCGCATGGTTTAAAGTAAACCAATACAAAAATAGAACATTTACAGTGTCCTCTTTACAATACTTTATCGTCATGCAAGTCGTATAAATCATTCACTAAATATAGGCCTGTTCCGCAAGACGGTGCGTTTTTCTGACTAAGCACTGAACTCGCTTCGTCTGATCTGATCCTCTTGGATTGGATCAGACGAAGAGCCAGCAACGCACATTTTTCCGCAACATCCAACACAAACACAAGCGAGTCACCACCAGAGTATGAGTCCCAAC
>JASGXE010017509.1:0-15245 GCA_030068105.1 Sinentomon sp. SZTP_YWyxl
TCAGACTGATATCATCATCGGTGCCTAAGCTGATCTCGTACCTAATTTTATTTCATTGGTAACAATAGAAAAGGAAACCAGATTATCAAAAAGGAAATTCATAAAACTCTCTGGCCAGAGTGGGACAAACAAGAACACACTAAAACCTTACCTACAACTAAAATGATGCGGCAAACCAGAAATAAAATATTGCACAGGAAGAAAGGTTACAAAAGGTGTAAATAAATATCACAGATGAAATATCACTTGAAGAATAGGAATCACAGTTCATGGCACAAGCACTTTCTTTATGACTAGAGACTTCTTTCTGTAAATCAAGACTAAAGACCTGGTGGAAGTGAAATCATCTGTAGGCACTTCAGACATTGTGGAGAGTAGTTTTGTTTGTGAGGATCAATAGGCCTTTCAGGCAAGCCGGCAGTACCTATCTTGAGATTTCTCAGCTGGTCAAACAAGTGGACATGCTTCAATACCGGAGCAAACCATAATCACTGGCCACAACAGGATTTTTGAGCTGCCGGAGCTTGCTTTAAAGTCTTCCAAGGCTAGGGTTCTGCAGGAAACAATGTTCCACCCCAATTTGAATGAAAACCCAACCCGTCCCTCCTAAAAAGAGGAGAAAGAGAAGATTGGTTACTGTATGAGGGAGGGGATTAAGTAGGCCTAAACCTGCCTGAAAAGGGAGTGATCCTACCTAACAAAGAGAATGCAGCATGGGAACGTTACAAAAGCTAAGTTTTTCTGTTTCGCTTTCATTCATTTTTTGTCTTTAGGTAGGTAGGTAGGCCTAACTTAAACTTATCTTAGATTCCAGGGCAAGAGGAGCTATGAACATGTTTGTGAAGGAGCAGTCTCGTTTGCATTTTGTGATGTTTTGCTGTGTGTTCAAGTTTGAGTTGGGCTAGATAGTGGTTAGGTATTTCTATAATGTAGGTATGTAATTTTGTGTTGCGCTGGGGTTTTGCGAGTGAGTGAAAGATGTTTTTTTCGATTGTTTTGTCTTTTTAGTCGAGAGTAAATTTTTGGTTGTGGGTTTTTGCCGAAAAGAAGGCATCATACCTTACGTCTTGTCTTGTCTTGTCTTGACACAAGGCGAACCATTCCCCCGTTGCAGTGCACTGGAAAAGGGGAAGTTCTCATCTTTATTTCATTTTATTCACTTTGTTGCATCTTTATTCCTTTCAAGTGCCTGTCTCTTTGTGTCATCTTTGTTTCTTTTCTGTTTTCTTCTTTTTTAAAAAAAAAAAGTTGCCTCTTTTGAAGTTGCTTTGCTTCCTTCCTTCATCCTTTTTTCTCTTTCTATTTTCATATTTTAGATTATTGATGAATGTGAAGGTGAACAGTTGGATGAACAACTGTGGTGAGGGATGTCTGGCGAGCTCGGGAGATGAGAATGAATGGATGACGGAGGTGTAATGACGATGCCTAGCCCGATGATTGATCTGACGCTGAGCAAATGATGAAGGATTTAGCCAAAATTCAAAGCTAAGTTTTTCTGTTTCTCTTTCATTCATTTTTGTCTTTAGGTAGGTAGGTAGGCCTAACTTTAACTTCTCTTGGATTCCAGGGCAAGAGGAGCTTTGAACATGTTTGTGAAGGAGCAGTCTCGTTTGCATTTTTTATTTTGATGTTTTACTGTGTGGTTCAAGTTTGAGTTGGGCCAGATGGTTTGGTATTTCCATAACGAGGTAGGTAGGTATGTAATTTGTGTTGCGCTGGGTTTTGTGAGTGAGTGAAATATGTTTTTTTCCAATGGTGTTTTGTCTTTTTATTCGAGAGTAAATTTTAGGTTGTGGGTTTTTGCCGAAAAGAAGGCATCATACCTTACGTCTTGTCTTGTCTTGTCTTGTAAGTGGTCAAAAAAGATGTTGAACTCACCTCGCCTCACTGGGGCACTCATCAGTCACCCTCACCCAGCAAGAGTTGCATGAGGCTTCCGGGTGAGACGCTCCAGCGTTTCGGCAGGCAGGACGGACTACTTACCTTTGTGCTGACACCCCCTGCACCCGGGACTTTGTTGATGAATGTGATACCATTCCCTCGTAACATCCCAGCAACAACATCACACTTCCTCTTTGGTAGCTGCATGGCCAGTGCTGGACTTACAACCTGTCCAAGATCCACTGCCATGAGCACCGCCAACTGTCAATGCTTTAGGACTGATGGCCCAGTCCTTTTGGCAAACACAATATCAAAAAGATAGACGACATTACATCGTCTGCTGTAAGTGGTCAAAAAAGATGTTGAACTAACCTCGCCTCACTGGGGCACTCATCAGTCACCCTCACCCAGCTAGAGTTGCATGAGGCTTCCGGGTGAGACGCTCCAGCGTTTCGGCAGGCAGGACGGACTACTTACCTTTGTGCAGACACCCCCTGCACCCGGGACTTTGTTGATGAATGTGATACCATTCCCTCGTAACATCCCAGCAACAACATCACACTTCCTCTTTGGTAGCTGCATGGCCAGTGCTGGACTTACAACCTGTCCAAGTTCCACTGCCATGAGCACCGCCAACTGTCAATGCTTTAGGACTGATGGCCCAGTCCTTTTGGCAAACAATATCAAAAAGATAGACGACATTACATCGTCTGCTGTAAGTGGTCAAAAAAGATGTTGAACTAACCTCGCCTCACTGGGGCACTCATCAGTCACCCTCACCCAGCTAGAGTTGCATGAGGCTTCCGGGTGAGACGCTCCCTGGGAGACGCTCCAGCGTTCCGTCCTGCCTGCCGAAACGCTGGAGCGTCTCACCCGGAAGCCTCATGCAACTCTAGCTGGGTGAGGGTGACTGATGAGTGCCCCAGTGAGGCGAGGTTAGTTCAACATCTTTTTTGACCACTTACAGCAGACGATGTAATGTCGTCTATCTTTTTGATATTGTGTTTGCCAAAAGGACTGGGCCATCAGTCCTAAAGCATTGACAGTTGGCGGTGCTCATGGCAGTGGAACTTGGACAGGTTGTAAGTCCAGCACTGGCCATGCAGCTACCAAAGAGGAAGTGTGATGTTGTTGCTGGGATGTTACGAGGGAATGGTATCGCATTCATCAACGAAAACACACCTGCCTAACCCTATGATAGCTACCTTGGGGAAAATGGAGATTTCACAGTACAGATCAAAAAAATGTTAAATAAGAGTGGAGAAAAAAAAAGAAAAAAGATCTAGGTCTAGCAATGAATTTCAAAAGATTACCTATCTGGGCAGATACCTAATGGGACACAGAGTAGGAATTACCACCAGTCAGGTCACACCACCTTGTCCCCCCTCAGTACCCCTCTGTTTCAAGGTGAAATCGCACTGAACCGAGGAACTCAGCAATGAGGCCAAGCCAGTGGCGACCCTGCTATTTGTGAACACAACTGGAGGAGAAATTGGGATGAGGAAAAGGAAATGCAACTGAAACTGACATTTTTGATGTAACGTTTTGATAGATGGCACCTAGGCCCAAAAGGCGAACGCTTAGTTTACTGACGATAGAGTGGTCAAGAGTCTGGGCTTTATTGCAGCGACAAATGCGTCATGTGATAAATTCATCAAATCAGTTGAAATCTTCAGACGATTCCATAAAAAGGTGCAGCGGTTGAGAAAAGAAAATCTGTCAACATTTTTGAGAAGTAGAGGTGGAGTAAAAGATACCAGGTCACCGGCTCTGGTAGACCCAATGTTTGGTGAAAGGATATCACCAAGGCCAGCCCAGCCACCCTCGCGAAGGACACATTTCCTAAAGATGGATATGCCATGAAGTTGCCTCCGCATAGCAAGGGTATCCCATCCAAGCTCATCCCTAAGAAGAGATACACTGCTGTTGAAGGAGAAATTGCCAGACACAAATCTCACTGCTCTACGTTGAACAGCCTCGATAGCATTGATATGGCACTGCAGATGGGGGTCCCAGGTAGTGGTAGAATATTCCAGAACAGAGCGGACAGTCGAGAAATAGAGTATCAATTTGACTCTTTGAGAAGCATGGGAATAGTGCCTGATGAGGAACTTCAATTGATCAGATGCTCGTTTGACAATTTGTGCAATATGTGGACCCCAGTTAAGAGTCGAGTTGAAAAGTACACCAAGATATTTAATATTATCTGGACGTGAAAGGATTGCTGAGTCGATATGATAATCAAATATTATTGGATGATTGGATGTAGTAAAGGACATCACAAAGGTCTTTGCAGTATTGACACTCATGGAATTAGCTGCACACCAATTGGAAATGCTGTTGAGGTCATGCTGGAGGTCCACAGAGTCATTTGGGGATTTTATGACCCTATAAAGTACAATGTCGTCGGCGAATAATCTGACATTACAAGTGATATTTGCTGGCAGGTCATTCATATAGATGAGAAAGAGAAGTGGGCCACAGACTGATCCCTGTGGTATGCCACTCGTCAATGGAAGGGATTCGGACAATGCATTGCAGATGAGAACTTCAAAGTTTCTGTCAGAGATGAAGTTGGAGAGCCACATGAATAAAATATTGTTTCTTTGAGATCTTCACAATGAGTGTAGCATATAATTGTGGAAAGTGTAAATGTCAAATTGATGATGCATGCGAAGATTCAATCCTCTGTGACGAATGTGATGATTGGTACCACCAAAAATGCTCTGGTTTGTCAAAGAAGAGATTTCTGCAACTGAAGGAACAAAAGGATGCTCCATATACCTGCCAAGAATGCAAAGTCGATGTTCAGGTTGTTTCAAAACAACGGTCTACGGATCCTGGTGCTGGTAAAGATCATCCAAGATCCTCAACAACTCCGGTAAAACCAGGTAATGGAGAGAAGTCTGTATCCTTTTCGCATGATAAAGGTATTCTTGGTGGCAATGAATTGAAGATTTATCTTGATGAGAAATTTGGCTCTGTACATGATAAACTGGACAATATCACAAACAGAATGGATCTTATGGAAAATGAAAATAGAGCCTTGAAAGAAGAGAATTTGCATTTAAAGGAGTTGATCCAATCTCTGGAGAAGAGGCTTGTGCTGACTGAAGACTACTTATACAGGGACGACCTGGAAATTTGTGGTTTACCTCAGAAAGAAGGAGAAGGTGTAGAGGACCTGATTGATTCACTCATTCAGATTGGTGTTGCAGTCGAGGTTCCCATCGTGGCTTCGGACATCAGTACAATTCATAAAATCCCTGTGAGGTCTGGAATGACCAAGCATGTTGTTCGTTTCACTAGGCGTACCGTAAAAGAAAGTTTTGTTTCAAAATGTAAAAAGAGTAAGATAGATACTACTGCTGTTGCAAAGTTTAAGCATCTTGACAAAAGACCAATTTATGTCAATGAGCACATGAGTGCTTCAAAAAAGATCTTTTTCGGCCTTCACCAAATCAATGAAAATAACATCGATTTGTAAGGACTTACCTAGTGCAGTGGAAATGTCATTTACAAATCCAGTCAACTGAGATTCGCAGGAAAAACTTGTCACGGAAACCATGTTGGTGGGAAGAGAAAAATTTTTGACCATCCATAGTTTTTACGCGAGTTTGTTACGCACGTAGAAAATAGTTTTCTACGTTTTTTTCTACGACATACACAATTCAGGAAATGCTTTTAGAGAGCATTACCATAATTGTGTACTCACAATGACACGTACGCTGCAGTTGTGTACGCCTGATTGGACACGTAGAAAACCCCATGTAGAATACGTACCCATCCCTGATTCTGATGATTCGAATCCGATTACCAAAATCCAATTCCGAATCCATCGGAATCGAGCTCTACTCTAATTCCACTCGATTCTGGAATGCTCAGTGAGCATTCCAGAAAATCTATTCATCTGGCTTTCACTCAGCCTAGATAGGAAGTTAAGATGGCAGATTGGGAATTTCGTCGAATATCTTTTTAACCAATTGGTAGGGGGATACCTACTTTACATCATCTCGTAGACATGGAAAAAACTACCAGAAAGAAATAAAGTAGGTACCCCAGATTATCAATATCTGGAGTCGCAATGTCCGGTGTGGCCTGAAACTGTTCAGGTATCAATCATTTTCGAACCAAATGTATCGATGCCGATAACAAGAAGTGTCCTACTTTTCCCACTTACTTTATTTTTTTACATTGTTGTGCTGCAGTAAATTCACAGATTGGTCTGAAATTCTGGCCGATTGTGTTGATTTTAGGCAGATTGTAACTGTAGATAAAAACTGTATCTGAGACTACGACTCTTGGAAAATGCTAAAAAATAGGTGTGCTAAAACTCCAGGAAAATCGCGAAGGCTCAAGATCACATTGGTTTAAAAATTATTGGAAAAAAAAATTGAAGCCAAAATTAACACTCAAATTTCAAAATGTCTTCATCTTCTGGGGGGATGTCCCCCAGATCCCCTTCCAGGTGCTCCTCCGTTTGGAACACCCCAGGCCCCAAATGGATCGGGAAAGGTAAGGGAAACTCAGGAAAATGAAATTCGAAAAAAGTGGTGGGAAGCTTTTCACACCGATAGGTACCTTGTATTGAGAGCTCGGTACCTACCTACATCACTGGCATCGAGCAGCATTTTCTGACAGAATATTGCATCAGTGCCATGCCGAGCAATATCCGAGCTATGTTATTCATCCTGCAGAAGGTAGGCCCCCCACCTACCAACCTATGATGCTGCAGTTCCATGCTGCATTAGGTATGTAGTCATCTGATCACATTTCATTTCATGCTGCAGTATCTTTGTCAGTGATGGGTTTTGACATTGGTTTCTTTCCCAAAAATATCTATCATGATACGCTTCATTGATCCATCCTTTTGGTTGTTGAGAAATAGGTACCGACTTGATAAGTGATGCACATTATCACAGCTTCCGAAAGCCACGGAAATTGAGCAAACGAAAATCATGAGAATACCTAGTTGATAACAAATCCCCTTTCAACCACAATGGCCTATACAAGCATAGAAGGGACAAGTCAACACATTCCTTTTTGATTAATCACCCCAGAAAAAAATGTTGAATATTTTCTGGCAAACAAAGATGGGCATAGGTAAGTCATAAAATTGGCCACAAAGCGGACGAAAACCAGTTTACTTGAAATTTCTGTTTGAACTTCATTTGTCTCAAAATGACTGCCAGGACAATTTTTTTTATTTTTGTTGGCACTGATCATCGTCCATCTGAAATTGAATGACAAATCATTTTTGGCATGTGCAGTCATAGGTATCTTTCATATGCCAATTGTCAATGTGTGCTCCTTTTTCTTATCTTTGATTTGCTTTTGACTGTCGACTTTCTTTTGCCTGCCACGCCTTTATAATATATTATGCTCTGGTTGATGTCTAACAACCCATTTTATCTGAAATGGCCTGTGAATCTATTTTTGGGGGGCTGTCTCCAAATATTTGCACATCCTTCCACGGTGTTGGATTTTAGGCATATTTTTATTCCTGGCTCCGGACTTTTGATAGCCTCAGAATGAGACAGCAGGAGGCCAGGGCCTGGCCCGAAAAGGTGCCGTTCCTACCGGCAAATGATCATACATTAGTTAAAATCACCAAGAGTGGCAGAGATTTTTCTTGTATTGGCATTCAGTGATGCTGAGGATGCCAGGTGTCGCAACCATCAATGCAGATGCCAAAAATCGATTAATGATAGACCCATGTGCCTTCTGTTGGGTACCGATGTATTAAATTTCAAAAGTTTGCAACATCGAAACCAAGCCTTACCAGGCATCACAAAACTGATACACTGGTAGGTGCATGTCAGTAATCAGCCTTCAATGCTGATTGGTGATATTGAGCAGCTCAATTCAGTTCAAAGAATTTGTGAATCAGCGCAATGGCTTTTCACGACATTTGCTCATTGCCTTTGCAAAGATTGCATAAATGCTTTAAATTCGAATGGTTCTTTATCTTCTAGATGGATATATCAAATAGGCATAAGCCAACCACGACAAAGGTAGGGATGTTCCCAGAAGCTGGCAATTCTTGCTTAAATGATCCTGTCTTAAAAGAGGAAGTTGGCGTCGGCATAAAATTTGAGGAAGCCAACTTCAACAAAGATGAAGAGATCAATTTTTTGAAGTTACTGCCTCCTACCAGCAATGCGACACGTTTATTGGATAATCATGCTTGTAATAATTTGGACTTTGATCATGAAATAAAATTGGAGCCAGAAGAAAACACTATAGTAATGCTGGAAGATGTCAACAGGAATGTCTGTAATGCACTCCAGGAGGTTGAAGAACGAAGTTTTAAGATTGTCGTTGATGAAAGCACTGCTGAGAGAAAAGTAGTTGATCCTTTGATGCCCAATTCGGAAGGCTACTTGGGAAATCCAGGTTAGCTGTTGCTGATATTTGCCTGGGAAAAAATTTTTAAAATGTGAACACAAAATATGGGATAGGGCTGTTATTAAATTTAGAGCGTTTTGGCAAAAAAGACCAATCTGTTTGTGATGAAACAATGATTTCTGTGATGAAATGCCTTGGTACCTAACTATTTCCATTTGGTGAAGCTTACGTTAAATTGGGGTTAAAATGGGTATCAAACAAGCACCCCATCAAGTGGGTTTTAACCATTATACTTTGATACCTATGTGATTAAGATTTTCCAAAGAGGAAGATAAATAATTACCTGAAAGCCAAAATTCTAAAATACGTTATTATTTTATGATATTATGGCTTTGGCCAACGTGTCATTGCGATTTTTCCAACAGGAAAGACAGAGGTCATCAACGTCTGGAAGAAGAGGACCTGTTTGCCTGCTGTCAGCAGAGCAGTTTAATTTTTTTTTAACATTAAACGAGCAAAGGAGGAATTTATTTTTGTTCGTTGGTAACAACAGCTGATTGAGCATATAGACTCTACTTGCCTCCAACCAATAATTGGTGCGTAAAATGCCAGCTGCCAGGAAGGTTCTCATAAAGCATACATGGATTCATGAATAGAACGATGCAGAGAGAATGATCCAGATTGTGTTCAGACCTTGTTTGGTGTGGAGCAATTTTTTTCACTTTGGAAACAAAATGAGTTTTAAAGTTTAGGGCCTGCAGTGTTTTTGGAAGCTTGACATTTCAATCTGTTTTAATTCTTTTAATCTGTTTGCATGGGCCGATGCCTGTTTCAGGCGGGAAAATAAAAGAGAAGTAGGTAAAAGAAAAAGAACCGTAAAATCTGATCAATTTGATTTTAGCTGGCGTGATTTGGATGAAATAAAACCATTCTGCTCAGAAAGAGAAGAGCACCATTTAAACTTGGTGAGGTTGGGATTTTGCTGTTGAATGAAAAACATATTAGGCCATATTCCCCATTGCAACTCGCCCTTAGGTTCAACTCTATAGCCAATTCAAGATCTGCCGAGAAAATTTAATTTCTATGCATAACCCTTATTCCTTTTCCATTGTTGCGAAAGATGCATCCGTCTGTTGAATTATGAGTTAAACCTGAGAGTGAGTTGCAATGGGGAATACGGCGGATTATTTCACCTGTATACCACCCCCTTAACACTCTTGCCAGATTGTGTGTCTGGCAACACCTCGACCCCATGCCTCCAATGAACAGTGGACAGTTATATTCAAAAAGTGCAAGAATACGTCCAGCCTTGGTGACTTATCCATCAAATAGCCTACGGGTAGATTCCACAGCTTTTGCCTCTGCCTGGTGCCTTCTGTCAGGTCTGGAGCTGTGGCTGGACCGAATGGAGTTCTCAAATCGAAGGAAATCGAAAACTGCTCAAGGAAAAAAAAATATGAATTGACATGTTCATTTCAGTGGGGAATCTTTTGAGGATGCATTTGATTTTTTGCACATTTTGCCAAAAACTTGCATGAAACTGGTTGGGTCCGCAGTCATTGGGCAAGAAACCTCACCAAGCAAGATGAGCGCAGGAGTGGCCAAAATGTCATGAATACTTGTGAGAGATAATGATTTTCAAAAACTCCCTTCTTTAGGTGACAGCATCATCTGTTGGTGGAACTTAGAGATCATTCATATTATGTAGGGGTCAAAAAGGAATTCTTGCCATAGCCTGCACAATGGCAAAACACTTGTAGCTTGCTTGGGTCCTTCTGCCAAAATTATTTTCAAATTTTCCAAAACAATTTTAAAATTAGGATTTTACTGTCGGATATTAAAAGAAAAAATTAACAAGTAAAATCAGTGACAATGAATTACTCGTATATGCCACTGAGGCAACCCAGGGACAGGATTCAAGTGAAACACTGTCCGAACATCAAGAAAACAGATTTTCCAATGAAGATGGGTTCTTCGTAATTTGTGGCATCCTCAAAGAACAAGCACCCAGTTGGTTTCAATTTTCCATTTTCAGAAACATGATTTCAAGGGTTGCTTGACACTGGGGAATGCTTTCATTCAATTTGTATTGTTCGTTTATGCAGACCAGTCATTGGATGTGTGCTGTCTGATTCTAGTGAGACTGATCTCGTATCAAAAGTGGACAACTTTGCGCCCTGTCATTGATGTCAAAATTCAAAAAGTTTATGTGCCAAACTATGTAACTACCTGCAGTCATAATTGTGTGTATTGTAGGGCCTACGTTCTTTGAAAATGGGCTTTATTTCAAAGCCAAATTTATGACAAGCATGGTACATACAGGGTGATTCACAAAAACCACTAGGGAATTTCTTTTGTCCCGGCTGACGCGACAAAATTTCGTGACCACGGCGTGCACAAAGACAGACAAACCGTAGCGCGTCGAAATGATCGGTGAGTGCTCGCCTTGATACAAATTGTTAAGGCTCGCCACTGCGTGCCTTTCTGTTTTTAACTTTTCCTTGTGAGTTGGACGCGATCATCTTTTTCAGATTGATTTGTCTGTTCGACAGCAGTGGGAGGAACAAAAATGACGCAGTGCAGCTGCGTTCCCCTGGCAACGCAGCCCGCAGTATTTTCGTCAAAATGACCGCACCACTGAAGATGGTTTCTGAGGTGCATTGAAGTTATGTGGGTTGCATGCTGTTGTCCGTGCACTGCTGGGCCATTTGCGCCCGCAAATGTGGTTGAGCGGGGAACAGCCATGTAAAGGCCTGTGTAAAACAAGCAAACTCCTGAGCATTCCAATACATGCATGGCCGATACACGCAGACAGGGCCACGTCGAATGGTATGAGTTAGGAAGCTGGAGGGAGGTCATGTGTGGAGTAGACTGGAACAAAGATGATGGAACAGAACATGTCCGAGCAGGTTGTATTTTATCTGACTTGATCTCTTCGTCGTGGAATAATGGAATCGGCAATCGTCATTGTCATGATTGCGCCGTGCTGCAAAGGCTGCAGTGCACGAGATCTTTTGTCCGCAAACAGGGTTCATGCGTTCGGCAATCCCTGCCCCTGCGTTCGAGCAATGTCAAGAAAGTGTCTGTCCCGACTAGTGTTTTTTCTGAATCACCCTGTATGCAAGCTGAATAATGTTCAACTGATTTGGGTCAGATTATGAGGGCAGGGCATTCCAAGAGTTGAAACTCTGTGCTTCATTTCGAATCAGGGGTTAAATTGTTTTTGATAAGTGGTGCTACACATTTGTATGCAGGTGTTTTATCAAAGGTGTTTTTAGGTAGGTATTACTGAATGAAGATTTTATTTATTTATCACCACTTATCAGGCACTGGTAAAAGGTGTGAAAAAAGTACAACTGTAAAAAATAAACTTAGATGGATGAAGATAAAAGAAATGGTTTGGTAAATGATCGCAACAGTAGAGTTGTGATTACACAACAGGTACCATGCTGCACCCCACAAAAAGAATGGTGGCACTCCTTACAACTGTGCACCCTCTAACTTTAATCCAAGCTGATAATGCATATCTTCCATCTTTTTTTCTATTTTATTAGATCCCTTTCCCAGGAACAAGGCTAGAGCTTCAGCACCCAGTGGCAGTTACTTCCAAGTGCCTTTGGATTCAGATGATGAATTTGATCAAATGGAAAAAAGTGTCCTTAGTGAGACGGAATCTGATCTGACAGATTTCAGTGATATTACATTGGAACTTGACAGTTTTTCACCAGAACTTGGGACCACCTGCAAAGAAGAAGGTGACGAAAGTATTTTGCCGGTGTTTAGCCCTCAGCCAGGTGCAATTGTTATTAAGTCCCCAGAGCATGCATCTCAACCACAGCTTCAGCCTCCTGATATGCATCCACCACTCCCTCAGCCATCAAGGGTGAACCCATTTGAAGAAGATGACTCATGGCACCCTTCCACTGATTCAGACGATCCGAAAGTATTCTTTTTCACCGGAAAAGCACATCCGACGGAACATCTGCTGGAACCTCTGCATTATTTTGAAAAATTCTGTGGTGCAGAATTTTTCAATGTGTTGCAGACACAGACAAACCTCTACCATCAGCAATTTGTTGATCGGCATGGACAACCAAAGGGAGAACATAAGATGCCTTGGCAGGATATTACAGTAGCTCAATTGTATGGATTTCTAGGGTTACATTTGATGATGGGCCACATCAAATGCGATGTTATATGTGACTACTGGTCCAAAAAGTATGATCTATCCCTTTTCAAGGATTTGATTCCAAGGGATAAGTTCCTCCAGCTTCAAAAGTTTCTCCACTTTGCAGATAAATCGCAGATGCCATCTCATAACCAACAAAAATTCGATCGACTTTTCAAAATTAGGAACATTTTTGATATGTTGAACAATTCGTTTCTTGAAAATGCAGTACTTGGCCAATTTTTATCTGTTGACGAGGCATTGGTCAAAGTTAAGGGTAGAGTTGCTTCAAGGCAATTATTACCTAAACATTGCAAGCGTTGGGGGATCAAGCTATACAAAGTGACTGATGAACATGCGTATACGGCACAGTTGAAAGTATGCGTTGGTACGGATGCAGAATTATCCGTTCCTAGTTTGGAAACAATCAACAGCATTGTGGAAGATCTGCTGAAACCGTTCAGGGGTTGTGGCCACACAGTTTTCTTGCACAGTTTTTTCTCATCTCCGTTACTTTTCAAACAGCTCCACAACCACGGCTTTAATGCAGTGGGAACTGTGCACCAAAACTGTCAAAATGTCCCAAACCTGCTTTCTTCTGGTGATCTTCAAAACGGAGAGCTCAGATCAATGTCGCAAGGAATTCTAACTGCCAGTGTATGGTTGAATCAACGTCCCATATGGATGCTGTCCACTTGTGTTAAGCCATCGCCATCAGGGATTTATCTGGATAATCGAGGCAAAGCAATAACACCAGAAGTCGTGCAGCTCTACAACAGGGGAATGGGATACATGGATTTAGCAGACAGACTATCGTGCAGCTATGAAACCCAGAGCAAAGCAACGAAATGGTCAAATAAGTTATTTTTCCACCTGGTCGACGTGGCAGTTGTGAACGCATTCGTTCTTTACAGGCAGGCCAAAGGCAGGGACACCCTGAGGCAGTTTCGGTTACGACTCATCGATCAAATGATTCAGCTTTGTCGAGTGCACCACAGGCCAATGATTATCCGCATGTCCACTGCATGTGACGCTCCAGAGTTTAAGCGACTGGAGTACAAGTCATCCAATCACTGGCCTGAAAATGTCAAAGGCCAACGGACGCGTCGTTGCCGAGTTTGTGCTGCAAGAAGAATTCAAGCAGTGTCGAGTTATAGGTGCACGGAATGCAAGGTCTTTCTGTGCATCTACAAGGACTGCTTCAAGGTTTATCATACTGTTGCCGATCTCAAATGAAATGTGATTCTGCCAGACCAACCTACTCGCAAGTAGGTACACCCCGGAGTTCACTTGCAGTCGCATGTAAAGTCTGAGAAACGTCTGCATCGCTGCTCATCATGCTCATTGCTCCCAGCCTCATCTCACCCCTGGCCCTTGACCCCAACTGGACGGTACTGAGATCCTGAAATTGACAGCCAAGACACCAACGAAAGCGAGAATGCTATGAAACCCAGAAGAATGAAAAACACAATGCATTTCAAGAAGATATGGGTAAGTTTGAAACTGGAAAATTTGAAAAAAATATTGCTGCATTTGTCAAATTATTTTCTGGCATTCAATCAAGTTGCATTCCTTTCTTGAAGACCAGGCATTGGTGTGCGTTTATCAATCATTGATGTAAAATCGCTCTTTTTGTGCAATGCTCGTAGATATGTCCCACTTTTGGCCAAGATCATTTGCCAAGTACTCGAGTTCGTGCTAAATCGAAAAAACCCTTTTTGCATGAGATGACGATGCACATTTTACATCGGCGTGCTTGCTCTTCCGTAAACAAAGGATGAAAGGATTGTCATCTACTTGTGTAAAACCGGGAAAAGTCAATGAATTCACAAAACATTGCCAGCCACCTGCGTAAAACCTGAAAAAAAATTAATGAATTCAAGGACATTAGCTGCAAAACTAAGTCATGCAGAATCCAAAAGCAAAGGGGTAATTGCAGCATGAATTGAAGCACCATGAATTGGGTCATGTCAAGGTTTTGGGCCAAGGAATTTGGCCAATGTCAAGGTAGCAGTCAAATTTAGCAGTACTGAAATGGTTTGTGAATCAGGTAACTCCACTTCTGTTTTCTCAACGTTTAAACTATTCAGATTGATGGCAGGCAAATTCCATAGGTCTGGGTATTAAAACTAGGCAGGTGGGTTGGGTCTGGGTACTTCTCAACTGGTCAGGTGGATACCGCTTTGATGATGGCAATGAAGAGATCAAAGTTTAACACTGACTAGTTGGACAAGGACATAAACCTGCGCTGAAGTTGGCCATGGAAATTCTATGGCTACATTTAGGCCCTATTTTTAATGACACTGTTTTTAATGCCTCGTTTCAACATTGGAAGCAGTAGTTAACCAGATAAAGGCCCCCTCTGGAAACGAGCATCGATGCCTGATGGCACGACAACCTTCAGTGATGTGCCTTGTTCTCCGGTCACGCAGCTGCTGAGTATTTCACTTAAGGAAGAAAAATATAGGCTACTTGCATAAAATTGTTACATTCATTCCCATATTTTAGGCTCTCACTTTTTTTTAGCAGGACCTCGAATATTGGCTTATTTCTCCACTGTAGTGCCTGGCAATTTTGATAAGGCAGTTAACGGAGTTTAACAGTAGATTCGAGCAGATCTTTGCCTTCATTGCTAGGCCAATGACAAAAACAAGTTGGCAACCCGATAGGCCAAGAGATGTGTCGTCCTTTTTGCAGTTCTCCCTTCTCTCGGCCTCAGAATTTGAGGAATTGTTGTCGGCCATACCATACAATGATGTCGAAGAAAATAAACCCCAACAGAATTTGACGTCGGTGCCGATGGCGTCAAATCCAAAATCAAAAAAAATGGGCGCCCCCCGGGTTCGAA
>JASGXE010017512.1:0-10642 GCA_030068105.1 Sinentomon sp. SZTP_YWyxl
TGCGGGCTAACTGCATCGGCGCCAGGAGGACAAAAACTTGACATCCCAGCTTGTTGTTTCGGCGGTCACAATTCGGAATCCCTGGCTGCCACCACAGTTTCCACAGCCACAGATTCGCGCCACAGTCCGTCATAGCCGCTTTGGCTGTATTTGGGTGTGTTTGGCTCTATTTGGCAATATTTGGGTGTATTTGGCTATATTTGGGTGTATTTGGCTATATTTGGGTGTATTTGGCTATATTTGGGTGTATTTGGCTATATTTGGTTGTATTTGGGTTTATTTGTGTTTTACAGTGTCCCGTTTTATTCGATGTCACGCGATGTGGCCATGATGGACAGAGGCCTGGCAGGTTACATGAACACAGAAGCCACTTGGTATCACCCGCCGATACTCGACGTCGGTTCCTGCGGGTTGGCTGTGCCATAATACCGGCAGTATCGGCAGTTGTGACTGAGGTCTTGGGACCTGGAGCGGTGGGTGCTGTTGCAATTGCCCTCGGGAGTATGCCGGTACCTCGCCGGGACCCTTGATTGGGTGCCTGGAGCGGTGGGTGCTGGAGCAGCTACTCTCAGGTGACATTTGTCAGTACCTCGCCGGGACCATGGCTGACGACACAACAAAACATGATCGGTCGGACCACTAGCCTCAGGCTATCTGTCCATAAGACCCAAAGAAGAAAGAAGAAATGAAAGACATGCAGTATTTGCAGAAAAAAACAACCCTGATGACTTCGTGCTTCGGAAGTGGTGGATCAGCTGTGGGAAATCTGCCACCAAAGCATGTAATAAACGTGCCAACGAGATTCTAGAAGGGCGTTTGTTGCAGCAAAGGCCTCCTCGGCAAGATTTCGATATCTTTTTCGACTTTTTGTAAAATATCACGCATGCGGATTTGCATTAGGCCTATCCCTCAAACTTCAATGATGGAGTCACTCATGCCTGTGCTTACGGCGGCGTATTTTCCACAGTCAGCCGACTCAACGGAAGCCGCGAAGTGGGATTTGGATCTTTTTCATCTTTGCTGTTCAAGAATCATATCTTCCCATTACACTTTGCACTGTCTGGCCTGTGCGTTTTTTCCTTCGTTCCTATCCAGTTATTAAATTGTCATTTCGAGCGGTTACTTTAGCACACGGGCGAAACTGGCCCTTTTTTATTTGCGACCAATTATTTTTTATTTTATTTTTTGCTTCTTAAAATGGGGTCAGGTAAGATCCAAGTCATCGCAAGACTTCTATGTTCTGTTGCAAGGCCCACGAAGGCGCCAGAAACTCGCGTTCACAGCCTTGCTGTTGAGTGTTGTGTGTGTGGCCGTCACTTTTGACCGTCACTTCCCATCCCTTCATGGCAGGTATTCGGTATGGTCTGCGCAGACGATATGGAAGAAAAATTCGGATCTGACATTTTTTTATTTGAAGGCAGAGAAGGGATGGGTTGGAGAAAACATCACCCAAAGTTTTGTGGGCTTGGAGCACTCTCGCAAGACTCCCGCCAACAAACCCAGAGGGGAACCAGAACGAATTGGCTTCAATTCGGTGTGCATTTTTAAAAGGAAAGTGCCGTTTGGATAAATTGCCTTTTGGATAATTTGCCATTTGGATAATTTTTGGACTGTCAATGCCGAAAATTTTAGCTCACCCACTGGCTCAGTTACATCCTTCTTTTTCCGGGAATAATCAGAGTATTGAAGTGTTTTAACAAATTCGAGTTAGCTCATCTCTATTCCACATTCTAAAATTTCAGAAAAGTCAGTAGTTTTTTGCGTTTTCACACAAATCGAAAAAACTGATTTGGCTCAGTTGTATTCCACGCTGCCCAAGTCAAGCAACACTGTACGCGACAAAAATGAACCAAAGCGACAAATTGGCACTAATTGCTGATTGCAATTTCATAGCACCATTGATGGTTCACTGTATATTGAGCGAGACAAAAGGCGGGCAGCACTATACACGATACTTGGCAAAAATAATTTTTAACAATTACTTAGGCAACAATTTCAAAAGTATATTGCTGACAGTCCTAGGATTTTCAGCAAACCTAGCTTTCATTTTTTCAACGCGCTGACTTATCATGGCTTCATAGAAAGAGCCCTCCTGCAGTGGGAACAATGGGGCTGAGATGGCAAAGTGTAGAACCATCCGAGGAGGCAACTTTGGCAAAAGTGCTGTAACTTCTCCATTTCCTCGCAATTGTTAGTCGAGAGCCAGAATTGTCCAAGTCATGTTAAAGGGCCGGTACGCAAGGGAGCATATCACAGAGGGGTTGTGGGTGCACCCATCCGATCCCTTGAGAATTGGATCATTGGAATTCTGGGATGATTTGGCCCTCGTGCCAACCCCACAGAGGGCCTCTGGCTTTCGCCACAATGGTGCCCAAAATGGCCTAAATCGGGCCGAAAATGCATCCGTCTGTTCCGATGGGGAACGTTTCAATGACAACGTGGAAACAGGCGTTCCAAAAGACAAACCATTCACTCAGAGGAGCAAGAATAATGGCACGCATGCTCGTAGAGCCATTCATAAGATACCGTTATTCAAGGATGGCTAGACAAAAGGACCACAAAACAAGAAAAGGGAAAATGCAATATCCCTCTCCTTCTCAGTGAGCACAGCTGTGCGAGCAGGAGTGCCTTTCTATAGTGGGAATGAAGCCACAACACAGACAAGAACAACAGCACCTTGCAGTCCATTCTGTCAAGAGCTCAGTCAAGATACAGAACCCTGTTGAGCTTAAATCCACCCTGCTGCGTCCCTGATAGCACGCCGATTGGCCCAATTTAGATTGGGCCCAAACGCGTACTCATTTCTTAAATTCGCCTCCGGGGTTGCCGATTGAATTTTTCCAATTTACCCCGATGAAAAAAAAAGATAACGCTTGTCATTGGATTGGCATTGTTCTGAAGTTTGTGTCACCAAGGACAATGAAGACAAGAGAGCAGGGTCATCCGTGGTCTCTTTGCCCCGTTAGAGCGAAGCTTTTTGTCAGACTCGAAATTTTTATAAATTCGACGCATGCCATTTTGCACTATTTGTTTTCATCTGTAATTGTTTATTGCTGCCATTTTGCAGTAGTTTGTTTCAATAAAATAATTTTATTTTGATCGAATTGAAACCTCTTCTGACAAACGTTTTGTGCAAAACACTTACCCTGCACCAAACCGCCCTTAACTTTCACAACTTACAGGACCACCAAGGCTACCTCTCATTGGCAACGCTCACCAACTCAACATGAACGAAATGCATTGTTCCATACTGGAGTGGAGCAAAACATACGGAAACGTGTTAACGGTCGATGTACTTGGAGTCAAAATGGTTTGTCTCAATAGCTACGACTTAATCAAAGCTGTGTTTTTAAAGGCGGCAACTACAGGAAGACCGAAAGGCTTTCCATTCAAGTCGATCCATGGAGGAAATTTCGGTAAGCTCACAGCAAAATATCAACGGGTATGAGACGTCAGAATTATAAAAAGAAGTAGCAATAAATAAATCTTTGCATTTTTTTCTTTCGTTTTTCGGGTTTTGTTTTATAGTTTTGTTTCGTCCCGTATCAAAATCAAATAGTGGCATTTTAAAAATGCCATCTGCATGCGGCCTTGCCGCGTGGCCGTTAATTCCGATGACATTTTCGCGCCTGGAAGTGACATGCCGCTGAACTCGATGGAAGGAAGGGCGTCCGGCCCGTGCGCTGCTCTGTTTTTTATATCTGCCATTTTTGCTTTCATTCATTGCTCAGGCGAAATGCAGTACAGGGTGATCAAGTATGACCCTTACGATACCGGGATTGGTTTTCGCTGAAGAAATTTTGCTATGGTCCTGACTTGCCGCCAACGTCTGTGCTCAGGGCACCAAGAAAATGAGTTATAGCGCATTCTTGAAAATGGCCACACCAGTAATGACAAGTTAAAAGAAATGCACGAAAAATTAGACAAACAATGCGGGTTGATAGGCATTTATTTTTGGGATTTTACTGGACTGTGGGGACGGTACAGAGACATGTTTACAGAGGGGGCCATCCAATTGTGACAGGGTCCGGCGTTTCGGCCCACCCAACTGCCTGAGGCGTACATTTACTCGCCGTGGAAAGGGCCGACGCTTTCGTTGTTAGCTGCGTGAGGTCATGACCCCCGGCGATTTCTGCGGTTTCTGAAAGCGAGCTCTTTCGTTTTATGCCTGAAGGAATCGGCTGGCGTGCGTCAGCTCTGTTTCCCACGGCATCCTGAGGTATGTTAGCCGTGCACGAACCTTTGACAGGAAAGCGTGACGTGAGTGCGGAGGAAGCCCTGGCGCGTTGACGGGCACAGAGGAGCGTCCCGGAACCCAGGCCCCTATGCCCCCTGTCACGCAAGGGCCCCTCTCCCGTGCTCTGCATTTTTGCGAACTGAACGATTTGCTGGTCATTTGTAACGCGCCTTGTTCCGCCACCGCCTGTCCTGCCAAAAAACGGGCAGGATTGTTGTGGAATCTGGTGACGAGCTGGATGATCGTCGCCCTCCTCCAGGCCGCAAATATAGTTTTCTTTCGGGGGGTTATCACCCCATTTACACTCGAAGGGGTCGAACGAGAATGCCCATCTTCGATCATTCAAGACATTCGCCAGACACTACTTTCTGCCAAATTTGGTTAAAATTGTGGCGCTGCGTTCGGCTGAAACCGAGTACCCAAGAAATATTGAAGCGACCAGTAAAGCGCTTGCAAGCTCGCATAAATTACACGTCGCTTGGCTCCGCTCGTCGTTGCTTGACGCCGTTCGTGGTCCTCTCTGGTCTCTATACTTCCCCACTTGCAAGTGGAAAACTCAGCAGCGACCTGTTTTTGTGCGAACTTCGGGGACATTTTTCGGTGCTTGTAATTAAATTTTCATGCAATTGCCAATTGCTGCTTGATTTCGATTTTACACCACTGATTCTTTGGATTCTTTAGCATGCGGGTATGGTTATTTGGAGTTTCCGTATCTAAAAGTTGAATTTTGTCCTGCCTATTTTTGTTTTCTACAAAAAAAATGACGCCCTAAATAGCCATTTTTGAAAGATTTTTTATTGATTTTTTGATTTTTTTGAGATTTTTTGAATTTTTTTGATTTTTGATTTTGAAATTTTGCAAGATATCAGTTGAGAAATTGTTGTTTCATGTTTTTGCAAATTTAGGACTGGGTCTTGCTGACGGAGAAGGTTGGAAAGCGCAGCGTTGTTTCTTCACGAAATACTTTCACGATGTTTCAGTTGGCAGCTGTTCAACAATGGAGACCATAGTTCTCAAGGAATTGGATGGATACATTGAAACTCTGAAGGAAATGGCGAACACTGGGAAACCGATATCTCTAGACTCTGGCGGTGTTGAAGTGTTCCTATTCAATGGAATATGGATTCTCATGACAGGTTTGAACTTCCGTTGAATACTCGGGTGTGACGTTTTAATGTCAAGCACAAAATCAGAATACATACGAAAGTTATCCTCGTTATATACTTGCGGTGCCTGCCTTCCGAATAAAAGTTAACCCATTACTGGTAGGCATATGCATCAGCGCATTAACACATAAAAAGGGCTCATACGTATTCCTGGTGACTTTTTCAACGAGAGAGCACCATAGCTGCAAGAATATTTTTTTCTCTGCAAAGGATTTTTCTCTGAATCGGTATTTAAATTGTTAAAATGTATACCTATACATGGTGAGTCACCTCGAATGTTGGTTTTTTTTCGATCGCATTTTCTGCGAAAACGGTTGCTCCTGCAATTGTGGTGCCATGGAGGTTTTGGAACTTTGTTCCATTGCGGTTTGTTTGGACCCATTCGGCTCTTCCTAATTGCCACCCCTATGCCATTTTTGGAGAAGGGTAGTTAGGCCTGTTTTCTATGCAGCGCATTATCTCCGGAACTGTGCTTCGTAGGTCTGTGGTTTAAATTACAAAGTTGTTCATTTCCTTGTCCTGAAGGCGGGAACCGGACAGCTGGCCGCCGTGGACATCTGGCCGCCGAGGACATTTGGCCGCCGAGGACATCTGGCCGCCGGACATCTGGCCGCCGGACAACTGGCCGCCGTGGACAACTGGCCGCCGTGGACATCTGGCCGCCGGACATCTGGCCGACGGACAACTGGCCGCCGTGGACACCTGGCCGCCGTGGACATCTGGCCACCGGACGTTTGGCCGCCACGGACATCTGGCCGCCGCGGACATCTGGCCGCTGCCCACCAACCGTTTAGCCGCCTGGACATTGTTGCATTCATGAACATTAATGACGGTGGGCATTTTCGGACGAAGGATATGTTACTTATTTTTCATTTATCTGTTTATTTAAAAACGATACTGTCACAAAAATTATTGGTGACAAGACCGAAAAGCAACATTCTATTCAAGATTTAGTGAAGGAATAAACAAATAGAAGCAGAACAGCTAAACATTAAGCTGTATCAGGCAGAAAGCATTCAAACAAACTGAGTTGGTGCGACGTGGGAACGTAGCCGGTCAGAAATTTTAAGGTTCGAATAGCATTAAATTAGGTTTAGGTTAGGATTGGTTTGGTTAGTCAGGGTTAGGTTGGATTAGGGGATTAGGTGTTATGTCGTTTTGATTTGGTCAGGTGAGGTCAGTTTTACATAGGTTTAGCGAGATAAGCAACATTCGATCTTAAAGTTTTTCGGACCAAAGGATCCCGAACCGGTGCGACACTTCGGGTGCAGTCTCCTTCGATGTAAGGGGTAAGAGATCTGGCCGCTGTGAACATTCGTCCTCCGGACGTTTGGTCTCCGCGACATGTGTAAAACATCAACATAAAAATAATTGGTGGAAGCACAGTTTGAAGGGAAAATGGTTTTTTAAAAATTCTCAAAAAAATTCTTCGAGACAAAAAGTTCCGATTAGAGCGCTGACTGATTGTAGCTGCACATTACGACTGCAGCAAGCAATTGTTAAATGGGAAAGACTGGGGTATTGCGTGTTTCGAAACTTTTCTGCATGATTTGGATGTTCCTGTAGTCTTAATTAACGGAAGGAATTTTTTTGCGAAATTTGAAAAGCAATTTTGAAGTTAACGCTCATTAACAAGATTTTTGGGACAGGAAGTGAATGATTTCGTGGAGGCGGGTTCGAGTATCTGGGGATTTGGAAGTGAAACAAACTCCTAAATCCGGCAAGGGGATTCATTTACGGCATATCAGCCAGTCACTTTCCAGGACAGACCAAAGTTGGGAATGGAGTAATTTGGGGGAAACCGGAAAACCGAGCATTTTGGTACATTGTAGGCACCGCAACGTGATGTATGCCAAATATAGGAGAAAGCAACGACAAAACGTCATGAATTTGAAACATCCAACGTTATCATCAATGTCCAACTGCCACGTGAAGCGGCGGCTTAATCTCCACGGCGGCCAGATGTCCGCCGCGGCCAGATGTCCACGGCGGCCAGTTGTCCGGCGGCCAGATGTCCGGCGGCCAGATGTCCACGGCGGCCAGTTGTCCGCGGCGGCCAGTTGTCCGGCGGCCAGATGTCCGGCGGCCAGATGTCCATGGCGGCCAGATGTCCGGCGGCCAGATGTCCAACTCCAGCGGCCAGATGTCCGGCGGCCAGATGTCCGTCGGCCAACTGTCCGGGAACCCCTGAAGGCACCAGAAGTGGTCCGAATCAACCCCACCCCTTGGTTGCCGTTTTAGGGGTGGTTTTCTGCCTGGAGGGGTGGAAAGGTAGGATACGTGTTTTTTCTGCGGAAATGCGTTCTCCATGTCTCATGTGATGGGGGCTGAGCCCTCCGTCTCCCTGCGATTCGGTGAAGGCACGTTTGGGGGTGTCTGAAGGGGTGCAAGGGGTAGTTTGCGATATCTCGGAAACTATGTGTCGCAGGTTCATTGTTTAAATTCAAGAGTTGTTCATTGGGTCATTATCAATAAGTCAGATGCGGTCCGGGTCAGTTTCACCTCTTGTGCTTCAATCTGGGGGTAGTTTTCCACCAGCTTGAATGTTTGGGCATAAACTTGTTTTTGAGGGTTGAAAATAATTCCTTGCGGCCGCCTGGATGAGTTTATGCCCCATTGGGTGTAACACACAACTTTTGTGGTGGCGAAATGGCTTTGAGTAACCTCACCCCTTCTACAACAAAGAAGGGTGGATTTCGACAGCGAGGGGTGGTTCCCGGATTTTGACTTTTTTGGGTCGAGTGTCATTCCACTGGGCTTATTTCATGTGGAAAAGGCCCAAATTCTAGCAGCGGGTCGGCTGAGGTCCATTTGAAGGTGTCCAAAATACCTGCAAAGGCTGTTGTTCATCGGTATGACGTAATGGTGCGATGCAGCATTATGGGGTACAAATTCCATGGTGTTCATTTTTGCAAAAATATAAAAACTGAAAAAACTGGGCCGCGATTGCCAAAGAGAAGTTAAAATTGAACATGTTTTGGATTTATACCACAATTCTGATTCGCCCTAAAACGTGGGTACCGGTAATCAGTCTTTGCAGGTATTATGGCACCCTCAAACGGACCTCAGCCAGTCCGCCGCTAGAATTTGGCCTTTCCCCATAAAAAAAATAAGCTCAGTTGAATGACACTCGACCCAAAAAAGGCAAAATCCGGGAACCACCCCTCGCTGTCGAAATCCACCCCTCTTTGTTGTGGAAGGGGTGAGGTTTCTCGAAGCCGTTTCGCCGCCACAAAAGTTGTGTTTTACCCTCTATGGGGCAAACTGGGAACAGAATTATGAATGCTTTTGGAAAATTGGATTTGTTGATAACAGAATACAATACCTATGACATTTTTCATAGAAAATTCAGAGGTGGGTAGAGAAAAGGTCGAAAGGATCTGACCCATTCGATGTGAAGACACTTGACATTATTTAGCAAAAACGTCAAAGATTGGTGATGTTCATATTGATTTTGTTTGTTGATAATGGATGGTAGGTACACATAGGGTGTTTCAATTAAGTTGCCTTGTGTTGACATTATTATCGAATCATTTCTTTTGTGCTGAACATTGAATTCGTTTGCATTGGTGACACATCATTGGGTGATTCAATTTATGTGGCCGCAATTTGTTTGACCTTGGTGACACAAAAGGATGTTACAATTAATGTATCTTCAAATTGACAAAACTTTGAGGAAACTCTTGCTAATGATAAGACCTTTGTGTTTCTTGGTGTAGGCTGATAAAAAGGGTATTTTCTCTGCAACAAATAATTTATTGGCGATTGAAATATTCCATAAGGTGTTTCAATTAACAATAGTTTTTTTTGTTTGTTGTAATTGCTGTGCCATTGGAAATTCGTGGTTTATTTTGCGTGCAGATTTTTCGTGTGTATTTTTCCAATTGATAAATGCATTTGATCAATCGCAAAATCATTAGAATGAACACGGGTGGTGAAAGAGAAAAATTCCCAGAACTGTCAAGGTTCCCATCAATTATTGTGAATCCAGGAGGTATAAGAGAGAGGCATGGCGAGTTCCAGTCAAAACAGCGTTGACAATTTGGCAGAAGCGAGCGTATCACAGTCGCGAGGACGTGTCAAAAATGCACAGGATGCACACAAAACCATTTTGCTGGAGTTGGACTGACACGAATTGATGGAAACAATGGCAGTGACGTCGGACAAAATACTGATCCGGAAGGAGATTCAGGTACTTCAGTTATTTCTCCAGAGATTGAAGTCGGTTAGGAAATTCGTATTCGGGTGTAACTGACAAGTTGAAATTGTTGACTCAAAATTTTGCCGAATTACTTACATAATTTAATGCAACGTCAACATGATTCAATGGAGAATCGACTGGAATTTCTGAATTTCAGGATTGACAGATTGAAAATGGACAGCACAAGCAACAACATGGAAACTTATGTTGCAAATAATGCAAATTCAGTAAATGGTGGTCATGTCTCGAATCCCATAGTGCATGAAAAATCTTGTATCATCATTGTCACATGTTCTGAGAAAAGGAGTGAAGGTTGACGTATGCAAAAAATTGTACACAAATAGACTTTATTTATAAATGTGACCAATTATTCAACACATGACGACTTTTGCAGTCAGACAGAACACTTTTATTTATTTATTTATTTATAATGCAAATAACAACAACAAGGGATTGGTTGTTGTGGAGCACGCAACATGGCGGTATAGTCAATGAGTAGCATGTATAAAAAAAAAAACATAGCATGTATAAAAAAAAACAAAAAAAAACGTTCAAAGTCAATAATTAGCAAATAAATGAGCACAAGTTGGCGCGACAGGTTCTTGGAACCATCGAGGAGAATTCATTCATGAGAAGAACCTATACGTGCCACAGCATTTAAAATTATGGGCGAATTACGCGGAAGATTGTTCCAGTTAGTGATGGTCTGCGGAAAAAATGAGTTTTGATAAACATTACGTTTTGCGCGGGGAATATTAAAACTTGCGCCATTATCAGTTCTCCTCTGAACGGATTTGATGGTTGTAACAAGGAGGAAGGGGGAAATCAACTTTGCCATTCACGATGTCACGAAACAAGTTCAGACAGTGTGCACGACGTCTGCTAGCAAGCGTTTGAAGCTCAAGATCCGAGATGAGAGCTGAAACACTAGCAAAACGATCATAAGTTCCCGTGATAACTCTTGCCGCTCGGCGCAACTTTTATAAAACCTTTTTCCCCAAACCCCAAAAAAATGCCCCTTTGGGAAAAAGGGCCAAA
>JASGXE010017513.1:0-10232 GCA_030068105.1 Sinentomon sp. SZTP_YWyxl
CAATGGGCACCCTCCACTGGGGTCCAACCTAAGAGGTAATATTCCATCAAAAATGCAGTGCCACCTGCTGAAAGTGACGACAGTCACAATTCTCTGAAAATGTTTAAAAATAGGCAAACAGTGCAAAAAGGGAGGTTCAGCATCATGGGGTGGGGGTCTGGCTTTTGACAAAGAGCACCCTCCACCATGGCGAGGGATCTCTGAGGAACCTTCTCCCAAAAAGCCTGTCTACAGTCATGCGTGCAAGTACAATAATATCATCGGGGGGGGGGGGGGGGGGGGGCAGCTAGGTCTGGCCTTTGAGCATGGCAGAGCTGCCCCCCAGTTGCCGTCATCTTAGTCCATTCCCAGTTGCCATAACCCCACATTGGGGAGTGCCTTGGAAGAAGGCCAAACTGATGGATGGGTTTGTTTTCATTCCTTCAAAACCATTCACATTGCACATTGGTTACAAATGTTTAAACAAATCCAATAGAACTTTCACAGGCCGTGGATGGCACGGATGTGCCATAATGCCAACTTCCAAAGGCATTATGGCACGGATGTGCCATAATGCCTTCGGATGCCATCTGGAGAACCCAAATTTGCCAGGCTCCAGCATTTGAGGGACAAATCTTCCAAAACCCCTGCCAAGGGCTCTGCCCCCTGGTAGCTGCTGCCACGACTCCCTGCCCTGAATGTGCCCTACCCCTCCACGCCACAGGGCCATTGCCCGTCCATGACACAAATCGTGGATCTCCCGAAGCTCAATCCACTTTGCGCTGACCTCACCATTTCATGATGCTACTGTAAAGGCAACTTTTTTAAGTAAGGGTGAAAATCTTGGGGTGTGGCTGCATTCCACGTATATCATTTATGATTATGACAGCAGAGCAACAGTTCACTGACACACCTGGCTAACAACGGACGATTCCTGTCCTCCATTAGAGCCACTCCCAGTGGTACCCGTATTTGCTCCGTGCATCTGACTTGAAAGACTAGATTCATTTGATGACTGAACTTGTGGGGAATGACCACCAGCACCTCCATTCTCAGACTTCCCCGAATGATGGCTCATGTGTACTGGAACCATGTTCGGATCCTGCATTTCCGGGGCATAGCTGCCACTTGCCAGTGTCATGCTGGCAAAGTATGCATTCATATCGGTGCTTTCCTAAACCAGGAAAAGTTACAGGATTAGTGTCAAAGATAAAAAATGAACTCACTAACATTTTCCAAAATCCCAAGGCGTGGTCCAATGGACCACCTCACCCATATCCTTTCATTATGATAATGATTTGGACTGCCAGGCTGCACAAATTGTATCAACTGCAAAATCTATTCGATTGGGATTTGCAATGTCAAATAATATCCATTTTGTTATCTGATATTAGCACCAAACAGCCCTAATCCACACAGTCAGTTTTCGAACCTTCAGTTGAGCTTAAAACATGAAAATCAGACTTTTTGGCTCAGAACAGCTAAAACAATCCAGGAAATCGAAGAAAATGGTAAGAACAGTGCAGAAATGTGTGGTTGATACCCTTGGGAAAACCAGACATTGTGACCCCAAAAAGCCCACGGTTGGACCGTGCAAAAAACATGTACAAAAGTCAATGAAATGCAAAACATTGCATGTCATATTGTTGAAGGAAGGATGTTCGGCCTAAAGCACCCTGCAACTTCACTGTGATTGGAAATGGCCCGATGGACCACCCCTTGGGAAACTCCCAATTTTTTGATTTCCGTAACCTCCCAAGGGGTGGTCCATTGGACCACGGGCCAATATTTCTCCCAATTCGTCGCTGGATTTTTTTAGCCTTTTAGGGCATGGTAGACCCAACACCCGTAGAGGCATGTCTGGAAGCACAGAATCGTCCGGGCCCAGGGAATAAAAATATTAAGAAAATAACAGAGGGGTGGTCCATTGGATCCACCTTTGGGAGGTTAAGGGTTAATGGGCAGGTCAGATTCTTTGCAGGTCTTCTTGAAAAAGTTGGTAAATGCAATGATTGACATTTCCATTAGATCATCAAGCAACATGTCTGCAACCACGTTAATCCATTCTGAACGATGCAAAATTGTGCCTTCATGAACAGCAACCGACATCAGGTTTTGAAGAATTAGTTCCAACTTGAGATATTCGCCACACTTTACAGTTATTCTCCAGGAGAAAAGATGCATCGGGGAGGCGCAAGCATCGATACCTAATTTTCCTTTTTTAATAAAAACATCAACATTCTTCTTATAAGAGCGCAACCTGCATGGCATCAATATGCAAAGGAACTTTGCATATTGATGCATTTAACTCTACTGGGGAGTCATTATTGTTCTGTGACTGTTCATAATCGGCAGAGGGTACAGCAAAAAATCACAACAGCATGTGGGGAATCTTTGGCATGATCCATGTATGCAAAGAATGGCATTTACGTCGACCACTCAATTAAGAAAAACAGATTTTTAAGTAGGGCTTTAGTCGTTTTAGATCATTACCAGTGTCATAGCTCCTTTCTTCTCGGAACTACCGTAACCCTGCTGAGGTGGTCCGACTGTGTATCCGACTTGCGGTTGTAAGCTGCCATTGCTCGGCATCGTAGGGTCGCTCGGATATGAGTACACTGGGCAATACATACCACCAGGTCCAGGATATGCTGCAGAAAAAGAAAAAGGTGGCTCGGAAGAGTTTTGATGGCTGGATTGCATTGTAGAACAAGGCAGAAATGGGGAAATAGATCGTCTGCAAGACGTGACAAAATAGTGACAGCACGATCAGTGTGGCAGGGAAACAGTTTAACATCCATAAATCAAAACATTTTCATCATTGTATCAGTGCATCAAATTAATGCTGGCCACCACCCGATGTCTTTCGGTTTGATTTAATCCTATTTTGTACTGCATGAAGCAACCACAATGCATCTTCACTGGTCAGCGATGCACCAGGAGAGTCAAGATTGTATTTTTCATCCTCACTGGGTGGGTGGGCTGGAGTGAACTGCAAGAACAATATTTCTCACCACTTCACTGCAAAATGATCATCGCATCATCGTCTGACGCCAATGTCTTTCATAGGTTCGTTTTAAGAAATGACTTTGTGATACCTTACAAAACCAAATTTTTGCAGATAATTTGCACATGGGGTAATGAAATGAAAATGGGAAAAAGGTTTATCCTAGCCTCTATGGCTATGCAGAGCGAACTGGTTCTATCAAAAATGTGCTACGTTATTGCGGCAGTAAGTTCTATTTACAGGCAAAATAAAAGCAATAACATGATCGTAATCATCGTCTTACAGGTGTAAGTAGTGACTAGGTTTGTCGAGGGCTCATCTCCCGGAGTAACAGCCTTTGTTTGCACAGTCAGCAGTGGTGGGGGTGCTGTGGGATGACTCAAGACCATCTGTGATGCCTGAGAATCACCACCTGAAGCCGAAGATGGGCTCCTGGCATTGTTCTGCAAGGACTGGTCGCTACCTTCTCCAAAGGATTGGCTCACACTCTCATATGACTGCTGCATACCATCCGGAGCGGCAACTAATCCGTTTGAATGGTCTCCGGGAACGGCAGACGTTGGAACAAACTTTGGTGGGTTCTTGGGATCGTATTGGTAGTAGGTGCCATTGGGATTCACAAATGGTTGTCCAGTCTAAAAGTTAGCAAGAACATAACACGAATGAGAACACTGAAATGAGAAGTGCCTGGCTGTGGCTGTGATGCCCCATAATTCTGTAGTGGTCAACAGTGGGTGCAATGGTAAAACTTTGTCCAAACCACACGCTCAATGGTTATAGAATTTGCTACCCCATATACCCAATTTAAAAACATTGGGCAATTTACTTCTAATCTATTTCAATACAGAATGCCGTACATTGGTGCTCACATGGATGCACTGCACAAACCAGATGCATTGTTATGTCGTGTCACCAAGACCAGAATGCCATCATTGGCACCCTGCAAAGCCAGACACAAAGACCAGACATGCAGCAGAGGTACTAGGTTAGTAGGAGCTGAGTGCCTGTGTAGCGCTCTGGACTTTCGAGTTCAAGCCACACACTTGTGCCTGGTCTATGTGAAGTGACAAGCAGAACGCCACATTTGTGGCATCCTGGACTTGGTGACAAACCAGCTGCTTTTAATTATTGCACTTGGCCACATAGTGTCTGCTGACGTTTTCCGTAGATCATACCTCGTACGGGTTCCATGACACCACTGGTCCTCAGTAAAATAATAGAATTTTTGCTCATTCAGTATTCCAGTAGGTAATATGGATTATGCTTGGCCGCAAGTAAACCATTTTCAACGAATTCGAATAGAAATTTTGAGATGTCATTTTCATGGATGGCACTCACATCTGAAGACATTCTTCCAAGGGATGTACAGAGTGAGACACACAGCTTGCAAAACAACGAATGAAAAGTTTTCAGCCATTTTCGACAAGCTGGGCGAGAGCCGGCCTCTGCTACTAGTTGCACATCGAAATACAAATTACCTGAGGGTTGATTAGAACACTCCCGGCAGGCACATTGCTTAGGTTAGGCCAGGCATACATGATGCTTGGTACCGGCTGGTACCTCTCATCAGGGTAGTACTGATTACCCCCAGCAACACTGTTGGCACTTCCTTCTCTTTCTTGGTAAGGTAGGGACTCGTAATCGCCGATACCCTCAGGAACAAAGGAACCATGACTAGGAGGAGCCTGGAAAGGGGGTGGAAGAATGGAACTAATTAGCGAGATGACACATTTTCATAGCAAAGCGACAAAGCCAGGTGATCGAATTTGCACTTTGATGTTGCTTGCTTGATGCAGTCGGAAACTTTTTTAAGTTCTTCGCACTTTGTCCAGGGACATCATAATAATCAAGTCAACAAATTTCAGAAAACAAAAGGCTGAGACCCTTGCGATATTCAGGCATGCAATTGAATAGTTTTTATCAAGATCGAGTAAGAAAAAAACATCCCTGACCGTCGAACACTCGGTATGTGATTTCTAATAGATTTGCCTACTTTAGCCAGTCTCGATGGTGTTGACTCATTCCAACAGCTCAGGTGCAATTACACTTGCAGAATTGATGGATGCAGAACAATGCATGGATTTATAAATTAAGACTCCAGGACAAGGCAAGCTACATTGTTTAGTTTTATTTTAATCCCGTTTCTACATGTATCTTGCCACAGCTGACAGAATCACATGTACGAATAAATGGAAAATTCACAAACCTGAAAATGGAAAATTCACGAACCCGATCCTGACCGTGAACCTGTAATGACAATTTTTTTCCAGATCCAGGCTAAAAGTAAGACGGTTCCCAATTGGTCACTCACCCGGCTCTTTTTCTCGGGCAGGTCTGAGACACGGGGTGCCTTTTTTGCCAGTGACCCGGCTGCCATCTTGCTCGGACCTGGCCATCTGCAATGTCAGATGCAAGTAAGAGTGCTCAGCACTCTTGCTTGCATCACTGCTGCGTCTGGCTAATTTTCCATTTCAAATAAGAAATTGCATTGAAACAAAGGGGAAGCATTTCACTTTTTGGTGAATAACAACATCTTGTTGGAAATGTGTTCAATTGGCAATTTCTGCACTGACAGCAGCAGCCGACGACAGCAAAAATAACTGAGTGTACGGTGCACGTACCACCCATGAACCGCAACGACCGACACCTGCCACCAGCCACCTCAGAGTTGCGGCTCTCCTGTTGCCGCAGGAGCAGTTCTGCAGCGTGGTAGTTCGCTTGCAAGTGTCAGTTTTCTCATCTATGTGTGATAGATGATTGATCGTCTTGGTGGTAGCATGGTGCAGAGGCAGCGGCAAATTACATTCTCCGGTTTTTCTTAAGCATTTCCATTCCGCTAAGGAGTTCATATCATTCTCTCATTTGCTAATTGCAACTGCACAGCCCACATATCATTCTCTCATTTGCTAATTGCAACTGCACAGCCCACTTCGCAAAAAACAGTGCATGGCACAAGGAAGCCGATAAGCCGAACAATGTCCAGACTTATGCCTGACTTTTTTTGACAGAAAACTATGTATAAAATGGGCATCACGGAACATATTTGAAAATTTCATTTCGCATTGCTTTAAACTGTGCTAAGTGCAGACTCCCTCCACGAAAGAATCTAATGAAAAGCCTGCAATGACTAGAAAATATTGGACATCCCTGTTTTAATAACATGCGAAGCATACCCTGTTTTTATAACATGCGAGGCACAGACAATTTCTGTGAAAAACTCTCCATGGAACCACCACTGATTCTGAATGCATTGTTAGTTTCGTTCCTGATTGGTCTGTTTCGAGTTGAACACCCACTGGTTCCCTCCTCCGAAACAAGCTCGAGACTTTAACCACAGTCCACAATTTCCGATAAATCACAAGTGCATCCATCCTCTGCTCACCTGGTTATTTACATCAACAGCCAGGTTCTGTTGGGGTGAGGACATCGGAGGCATTGAGCCTGATGTTGGAGACGGGGTCAAAGAGAGAGCAGAGTTGTCAGTCTGGAAGGATAACGACTTATATCCTGAGGAGGGCGGACTGCCCCTGGACACGGTGCTGCCAGATGAGTCTGAAATTGAACAAAGGGAGCGCAAAATGACAAAAAAATGAAAAAATGAGCGAGAAAACAACAAACGATTCCAAAGATGGGAGCAAACAGAAGTGGCAAAGCATGTCAGAGACAATCGGAAAGAAATGCTTGAGAGGCAAGAAAACTTGCAAAAATAAATAAATTAATACATGTAAGATCAATTCACCTGACCACGTGAGTGACGTTGCATTCATATTCAAATTCCGAAAGGAGGGGGGTTAGGTCAGGTTTGGTTTGGTTTGCCTACCTATGCTAACTTAACCTGACCTAACCCCCCTCCTTTAGGAATTTGAATATGAATACGAATATGAATGCAACGTCACTCACGTCACCTGACCACCAAAATTCCCGCAACAACCCCACGAAAAATCAGTAGAGTACCAATTCAGAAAAACAATATTCCCCGAGTTTTCCAGGCAAACGAAAAAAAAACTCCAGGGTTGATTTCAGTGTCTAGTATCGACAAAAGAAGTCAACTTGACAACTTTGAGATACTTTGTTTAGTGATACGTCCTTCCAAACAAATCACCACTTAAAATCGCGAACTACCACTTTCTTTCAAAGCAGCATGGCCAGAGGCTTCATTAATAAGGTTTTGGGAGAAGAATTTCAAAGAAAGAGTGCACTCCATTATTGGAATTTTTGATTTTTCAGTTTCCCTCATTCAAACGTGCCCGGGAAGTTTGGGAATTAAAAATTCCAGGGGCTTTTTAAAAATTCCCCAAGGTTTCCAAGGCTCTGACAAAATTCCCCGAGCGTTTCAGGTTGGTAGACACTCTGAAATGCATGCCTACATTCTTTTTTGTGTGGCTATTTCCATTTTTGTGGACCCAGATTCGACCAGCCTGCCTTTCTCATTGGCAGTTTTCTGGGCCGCTGTTCCCTTGATACACATGCAGCAGGAATGATGTCGAATTTTCGGACCGTCAAAAGGTGTTATAAGGCTAGAATATTGAAATATCTAACCTAACCCCATTTCCTAACCAAACCCCTATTTCGGCTGCACGAAAATGCGTGGAAAAATGTGCCAAAACATTGCTCGAAAATGTGTGGTAAAAGGTGCTAAAACTTTGCACGAAGATGGAAAATTTGTCAGCTTACCTTGCTTGGCAAATGATCTCGGGGGTCGCATGCCACGGTGAGAAGGATTATCCATTCTCGTGTGGCTGACATTGCCACCACCTGCACCAACATAACCACCAAAGCTGAACGCTTTCGGAACAACAGGTCGCGTCATGCTTGAAGCTCGCAGCAGGTCACGGTTTTCACACGATTCAACTTTCGGGAGACGCATTGGTCTAAGATCGGATATAGAGGAAGGGGGAGGATAATAAAAGGGAAAAATCAATCAATAAAATCACCAGAATTGACATGGCTTAATGGCATGATGGTACACATAAAATTACAAAGTGACAGGATCAGAATTTCAGGGACCTTATTCAAATCAACCTCTTGAGCTGCTAAAGTTCTGCTAAGTTTCATTTTCTTTATTCAAAATTCAAATCAACCTGCTAAATTAGCAGGACGACGGCAGGAGTTTAGCTGCTTCTCAGACTTAGCAGGAAGTTAGCAGCACCTCCAATCTGACCGATGTAAAAAAGTTAGAGGCGCTTATTCTTTGCCCTGTTGCGTCTGTTTCAGGGCGTTCCAATCAGGAGTCAAATCCAGAATTTGGATAACAACTTTTACCCTGCCATCATCCTACTTGCGGTCTGCTTCCAACCTGCTAAAATCGTCCTGCTGAGATGCTGGTAGCTTAGCAGCTTCTAAATTTAACAGGTTGATTTGAATAAGGTCCCAGGTCGGCAGTATAAACTTTGCATTTTCTGTGGAGCACTCTTCCCTTCCCATAGAGAGATCATGCCGTGGTTCGACAGACCGGAGAAAACATGATATCTGGGTAATTACCTTCCTGCTGACAATAAAAAGGAATTACCCAGATAAAGTGTTAGGATCTGTAAAAGGACTTCTATAACTCAACATCATCTCCATACGTTCCAATTCTTTTCAATTTGTACAAGTGAAAAATGTACTCGGGAAGCATCATATGATATTTCATTTAAGGCAATCCTGGTTTTTCCCGCAATAAACAATTTCTGTCTGAAGGATTATCTCAAATTTGTCATCATGGTGATCAGTTTTAGCCAAACAACCACAGCAATCTAGCCCAAAAATTCTCAGGAGAGGTACAAACTGAGATGCAGTGAAATTTTCAAAAGAATGGGAGAAATGAGAAGTGAGTGCTGCAATTTTGATAATATGCAGAAGTGGGAATGAGTAATGAGGTGTTCAGTGTTTGGTGAAAGAAAAAGACAACCCCCTACCCCCCCGATAAAAGTCACATGAAGATCAACCATACTAAAGGTAAGTGCAGCTGGAAGCAGGGAAGTTCCTCATGTCCCAGCGAATGGCAGAGATAATGACGTTTCCAATGGCACAACCTCAGAATATCAACACCAATGTTCGGAACGTTAGCTTCCTCGAAATTACACACATTTGCAAAAAGAAAAAAAAAACTGATAAAAAAAACCAAACCTCAGTTGTTGATTGCCACTTTTCTGATTGTGCCTGTCGCCATGTTCCCGTTCCCGACCCCCACCACTCCAGTGGCGCTGCTCATGACCTCCTTTGGCATACTGAAGATCTTCTCGGCTGCCATCATGGGAAGTGTCATGGAACGACTGTTCACGACTGTGATGGTACATTTCCGGATTGGCCTCCGTCGAATATGATGACTGAAAATAATCATACGATTAATTACAAATGTTACAATTCAGGTGATCTTGTAGGATCAAAACTTGGTGAAATTTCTAGCGTTCTAACCACTCGTTTTTTAAGTTCCAGTAACACCCAGACAGATGATGCATTCAAATTCATGCCAGTTGTTATGGGTCTACATTGTCTTATTTTGCGATGACATTTTTTTTTTTAAATATCGATTTGTATGTTCCTAATTCTGGATTCTGCCCAAATAATTTTCTGCTTAATCCCATGACAAACACAAACTGTCATTGCTGCAGCTCAACAGGTGACCAATTACCTGTCGTGATTCACAGTTGGGGCCTGCAACATGATAGAAATATTTTGGACATTTTCGACTTTTTTCAAACTCCCGAATCATCATTGTCGGGAACAACTACAAGTGCTGGAATCTCTCAAGAATTCTGCTTATCCTGTTGTGCACCCTTCCGCTCGGTGCATGCCATGGTTTAATAGCAGTGAAATTCTACCAGTGAACATGGGCATTCCAATAAGGACAAAAACAATTACAGAACCAGACAAAAATTCATGTAGGGTTCCCACAACATTTTGGAATTTCATTTCTCTGACTTTTGCCGATCCATTTTCCTGACTTTCCCTGACCTTTATTGATCCATTTTTCTTCCTTGCCAAAATGAAGTGTCGCTGTCAAATGTTAAAAGCTGCTGCAGGCGTCACGGGTTCGGGTCAGAGCCTCAGTGAAGTTCCAATGGGCAGGTTCTCTGGCAGGGGTTCTGGGAGACAGAATCCCACTTAAGTTGAAGAAATTTTGAAATTTGGGCGTTTATTTTTTTTTTCTTTTCAATTGAAATTTAATTTCTCGATCATTTTAAGACTCTCAGGGATCCTTACGATCCCTGATTTTCCCTGACTTTTATAGTATATTTGGAGTCCCACGGAAGTTGAAGAAATT
>JASGXE010017515.1:0-19435 GCA_030068105.1 Sinentomon sp. SZTP_YWyxl
TGTAGAAAGTAGACTTGTAGAAAGTCCGATTGCAGTAGTGCTTAAAAATTAAGGGGACTGCTTTGAATATTCGAAATCTTCAAATATATTTCCAGTTTCTGAGTCTGAAAACTTTTGGAGTGACCTTCGTATTTTCAATCCCCGCCATAATTACTGAATTATTAATAACGGCAACATGCACCGTAAAACAACATGACATTCGTTCAATTTCGTAAAACTGCATCGAGCCCTGTTGAAATTGAATAGGCGGAAGATGCAAAAATACAATTCAAAATGCAGCCTTCCCTGCCTAGCGTAATTATTGTGAAAGCAATTTGTGCAGTCTGTCTAAACCCATCCGACCGCACGAACTAAAAGGATAAACTGGCCCCCGGAGTCACTTATTTCTTAAGAGGTTCAGATGTTCAGATCGCCATGCAGCATTCTTGGCCGTCGCCGGTCCTTTGGTAAGTGGAATACTGTGGTGACACAAAGCATGCAACAAATAACCTCTCTCAAGTGGTCATGGGTGTCCCATCTTGAAAGCGGGGGACGAGACAAGACGAAACAAAAGACAACACAAACATAAAAGTTGAATAAAACACGGGGAGGAAGAGGGGAGAGGGGGAGGGAGATGGGGATGAGGGGAGGGGGGAGGAAGAGGGGAGGGGGAGGGGAGGGGGTGCATCTGCTAAACCAACAGACACATGGGTTCCTTTTAATTGAAGTTATTTGTTAAAATACAAACAGCAGTTGAAAAGAGATACAAATAAGACCTAGCCTAGTGGCTCTCTTCGTTGTCTGTCCTCCCGGAGGCCCATGCATCCTTCGCCGGAATGGATGCCAAGGCTAAGGATTCATACAGAACCTGAGAGTGTCTCTATGATGCACCCATCATAATTGTCTCAGGCGTTGCCAATTCACCACCTTAGGTGGCTTGGCAACCATAACGGGCCATGCGACGGGAACGCGAAGCTACGGCATGCCCGTCACTTATTTCTTAAGAGGTGTGATAAAAAATACTGGTCCCACGAAATTTCTAATATCATCATCTGAATCACTGGATGATGCACCTGAGTCTAAAAGTTTATGAATTTGGCATTTTTCGCACTTGAGTCAAGTGCACTTTGAATACATCCTCGCACTGCAATTTTCAAGCCAAAACAGCCAAAGGTGCAAAAGAATTCCATTCATTCATGGTTTTGTTCTCTCCTATCCCAGAGATCACGCCGATAAAAAATGCCCAACATGTATTACATTTTGTCAAAATCCTGATTTGACGACTTCCCGTCTCTTCTTGATTCGGTCCTCACAATGCTCGACTACATCCGCAATATGGCTGAGTGCTTCAAAATGGCATAGAAATGGCTGGGAAATGCATTGGGGAATATTCCACTTAATGTAAAAAGGGTCGGTGCTCGAAGAGCAGAATATTCCACTCGTTCAGGTGTATGGATTAACTAAAGAGGCAGTAAGTAACAGTGGAAAACAAGGCTGGACTGGTTTCAGGTTGAAATCAGGCTGGACTGTGAAGCAAGAAATGACTGAACTGCAAGATTTCAAGCTTGAAGTTTATGATGTGTTTGTTCTGCACTGAGCTGTGCATCAAGCAGAAGCTAAGACTTCCAAGTGAATGAAATGAACAAGCAAGAATGCAACGATGATGCCGTGCAGCGGATGAACACCGCAGGAGGTAACTCCCAGTGCAAGCCATCAAGTGTATGTTTATAAAATAAATAACATGGAAAAACTTACCAGTCACAAGAATATTAGGTGCTAATCGACCACTTCGTGTCATTTTCACAAGAGGAAAAAAAAGTAACTGGAATGGATGAAAATGGTGTGCAACTAGATAAGAACCAAGAAAGAAGAATAGCAAATAATCATGGCTTTATTTTGGACACGTAGAGGAATGGAGTGGACACCTAGCCCAGGATATCAGCCTTTAGGTTGGGTAAAGTAAGGTATAGCTGGGATTCAGGTATTTGTCCGCTGGCCAGATCACCGGGGAACAGTGAAGTCTGGCTGGATAAACATATTGAGAGCAAGCTTGAAGATCACATTTCAAACTGTTGAGATGTCTGACGTTCCAAATTACATTTTTCCAGAATCCAAACTTTTAATCTCGATGCTCCTTTTAACCTATATGAGACGGCCCTGAGATATGGGAGGGGACGGATGAGCCAAAATTAGGTCACAAAGGATTTCTGCAGGAGACGGGGGGTGTGGGCATAAAAATTTGCAAAAAAAAGTTTTGCGGAAATATGTTCTTCAAGTGTCTATCATGCATCTGAACAATTTGTTTTTTGAAAAGACATCCATAACACTCGGAAAATTTCTATTTTGATGCGCAGGATGCGCCATGATCATATTCCCTTTTGGTCAATGAATGAATAATACAACCAAAAAATGTTTTTGTTGTTGCAAAAAATATGTTCCTTCAAACTAAATTTTGCTTTCATCACATGCTGTTCCCCGCACGTTTCCCATCCGAATGCAAAAAACCGCAATTCGTTCCGTTGACCCATTCAAAAGTGAGAGCGCGAAACGTGTATTGGAAAATCACCGATTATCGACGGTATACGCCATTCACCAGCGAATTTGTCATCTCCATCTTTCGGCCCCTTTTGAGGCATTTCGATTTTCAACCATGTCGAGTTGCCATGTCTCCTTCTCCCATGCATTCCCGTTTTGCCTTACCAAAACTTGTGATATGCCGGTCGAAAGAGCATGACAGCCACTCTCGATTGCAAGCAACCGCATCTTCGAGTGACGATTGGTTCAGGAGATATAATGAATTCATCAAGCTTCCCATGCCACCCAAAACCTCCCATTTTGCCCTGGTACCCACTCCGGGACCCAACCACTGCCAACCAAAAGGCGAACGCAATGCCGTGTCTGCATGAAATGAACAACAGACGGATTCAATTTCAATATGCGTTGAAGACGAAAATCAAATTTGGCGGGAAATGGTATATACAAGCCTTTGCGCAAATCTTTATCTCAAAAATTTCTCTATATAGCGCAATAAATATCTCAAATTTTTTGACGCGATATCGCGTCATCCGGACTTGCCCATCATTCTCCCCGTCCCCAACGGGAATGAGCACTGACGCACTTTTGCGCCATCCGGATCAGTAAGGTTAATAAAGGAAATGCTTGTATCCTGCAAAATCGTGGAAGTTGATTGATCATTGAGCTGCCACCTGGACAGACCAGAATGTGTTCTTGTTTCAACCCTCAGAAGACTTCACAGGGCGACTTTATCCAGGCAGCAGCTCATTCTGAAGAGCATGAAACAAACTCAACAATGTTTTGTGAATGATTGTTGCTCAGCTCTTAAAAGGGCAGTCGTTTGTCGTTTGATGAAGCCATCACAAACTGGAAAAAATCCTTCCTCCACATTCGGCCAAAAAATCCAAAATCTATCAGCAATGGCTTGTAAAATGTGAAGGCATGGGCAAAAAATCTTTCGAATTATAAATTCAATTAGGCCCATGAGGGGAACTTCCATGATTTGTGGTCCTTGGAATAAACAAAGCACTATTGTTCCCATGAACACTTTTTGGGCTACCACAGTCTTTGTGACCTTTCAACCCATGTCCAAACCGTTATTTTCAGCTTCGATTTTTGCAAGAAAAGTCTTCTTTTCAATTGTTATTATTTTCATAATTGCTGATTTGCATGGATAAAAACTACTGCATGAGCAAAACTACCCATGAGATTTGCATGAGATAAAACTACTCAGCCTACATGAGAATTTAATATCCAAGTCGCATGGTTAGGTGCGGGAGAGGGACAAAGCTACATTGCCCTAAGATGATAATTTTTTTAAAACACGTTGTGCATCCGTCTCGTCATTTTGTGGATTTCTGAAAATTGCAAGCTGTGGACGAAAACCTGAGCAATGCCACAGGGTGTCGCACTTTTATTTTGCTGGTTGGTTGGCGTAGGTAGGTAGCTTTGATAGCAGTGTGAAGGTAGTTTTGCGAGCAGTGCCAGTGGCTTGTTCAGCTCTGTTGAAATTTCTGCTCATGATTACAACAATAGTTTGTAAAATTTTAACAATTTCTTTCCAATATTACTAAATTTTACCAAAATTTGGTTGGTCAAAAATTTGGCTTCGAAAAAAGAAATTCACCAAAAGTTTTTGACAATTTCACCAGGAAATTACTATTTTTTGCCAAACGTCTACCGAATGTTTCTTCAGGAGTGACTTCACATGGGGTTGAACATGCCACTCTGGATACGAAAGCCTGATTAACAATCTGAAAAGGATGTGCACCATTACCATTGTTTGTTGTCCCGCCCTTTTCTTTTTTCTTTTGGTTTCTACAATGGAACCACAGTCAAACAATCTGCGAAAATGCAAGGAAACACAAGTACGCACGAAACCAGTGATACCCTGCTCGCGATTGCTGTGAACCAAACAGTGTAACAAGCGTCAGCCAGGTGAGGTGACCTTGTGCAGCGCTTCATCTCGAACTCAGGTGATTAAGTACAGGACAGGATGAAAATGACCGCATGGTTAGCAAAGTGATCAGTGCATTAAAATGCAAGAAAGCAGGGAAAAAATCCCCTCACCCCTTCAGGATCAACCAACAGGTAGCAGTCAAGCACAAGAACCGTTCAATGCAGTCTCTACAGTCAGATGACTTCCTCACGCCTTAAAATCCAGACGATCGCAACCACAACCAATATAGTGCTCCTTGTGCAAATGCAGATGGAGAATTTAAAAGAGTTTTTCCGCTCAACGTGTTTAAAAAAACGTACGGGATGTGGACCGTTCTAGAAGAAAAAGATCACGACATTCCAGTATCTTTTAACATGGCCCAGGCTGAAGCTGAAATTCATGGTAACACCATCATCTGCCCAGAAACAAGCCAGCAAGTCTTGAAAATTTTCTGCAAGACACCAAAGAAGCTCATCCAAGGTTCTCCAACATCCCCGAAACACTATCCAGCAGAGCATACCTATCACAGGCAAATCGTGCAGCCTTTTGTAAAAAAAAAAACATTTTTAAGCATCAAAGGGGCTGATTCAGGTTTACTTTGGAATATGCGTGTTCGTCCATTTTAAGATGTTTAAAAATGATAGTTATCTTAGTTGCCCTCTTTTCTTGAAAAGCAAAAATTATGTGACTGACTCACAGCATTTAATTAAATTTTCCTGCCACTCAATCTGCGCTTGTCAAAAATGAATTTGTTTCCCAATAAAAGCCATGTTTGCACAAGTGTGTTTACAATGCGAAAAAAATTTAGTTTTAACGAGTTTTTTACGTTTTTAATAGGTAAGTTTTTTAACACTCCTCGGCCAGTTCGTATCTATTTGAAATGTCTCGCACATGACGATTCCGAATTTGCTTGTGGTGTCTTCAGGCCCTCCAGATAGGCCAATTACGGTTTATTTGATTATCAATCTGTGTTGAGCAGTTGAGCTTTTATCTTGATGGTACACAGGGAAGTTGGCAAAATCTCTGTGTGACCCATGTTGTGGCATCAGGCTCTGGTGCATGTGGCGTGGCATCTGGTCAGGTGTTCCACATGCGGCGCTCTGTTGCAACTCAACACATTCAAGCCTGGTCATTTTTTACACAAACAACAAAGCGCCATATGATGACGCTCTGGTCTCAGTGATAAAGAACGTTTCTGATCTGGATTTTATTAAAGAAGGCCAAATTTTATAGTCCGTTTGCTTGGCGCAGGTCATGCATATGTTATCCTTCTGCACATGCAGTGAACATCTTCTTTCGTTTCTCAGAATTTGGAGGTCAGCAATGGATTCTAATTCTGCACACATTCGTAATTTGTAAGATACCCTGAAACACAAAAATACATTTTGGCCATTATTTTTGCCCTATGTGAACCCTCAACATTAAAAACAATAAACACACATTTACCAGAATGATAAAAAAGCGAATTTTTTTCATGACATGTCAGGCAGAATGCAAAAGGTGTGGTGGGGCCCACACGACGGACATAGATGAGAGAGCAACAATTGGGCACCAGATGAGTCAAAGATCTGAGGCAAAGTTCTAAATACAATCATAGAATGTGAAACAAACTAGCAATTTTTGTCTTCATACGATTTCGTCGAGCTTTTTTTTCTGTGGACTACATGCTAGCACTGAGCATGTCTCGGGATTTCTTTCTGTGGGAGGTGGGGGCGGAACCTGAATGAATAAACACATAAATCTGCTGTCTGTCAGGTGATGCATTGGGATCTGCAAAGAATTCACAAGGTGGCAGTGAATCGTGCACCCAGTGTTACTTTATTAGGAATAAATATCGCTTTTGAGCCGGTAAAGATAATATCCAAGAACATTACCCATCAAAACCTCACAATGTTCAGAAATCTCCTGGCATGTTTTGTTGAATTTCAGGAAAGAACAGTGGTGTCTCAGTGGTGTCGATGAACATTGGCAGGAGTTAACGAAGGGAAAAAACAACCTGGGAATTAACAAAATTCATTTTGAATTATTCATAGGTAATGTCTTGTTCACCGTTTTAACCCCGTAGTGGGCTGCCAAGATGGGACATCATTTTTAATAAGTAGGCATTTTTCATTTCATTTTTGGGATGAAACAAACAAACACGCAACAAGGAATGAAGGCAGAATTTGTTTAAAAACACAAAAAAAAACAATTTAATTAACAAAAAGGTGCAAACATATCAGGTTCATAATGCACAAAAAATATGATAATCACTGTTAGGGATAAGGGAGAGTCAAAGATGGTTGGTAAATAAACACTCTATGGCAGCCGAATAACAGGTAAATGGCGATGAACAGAAAAGTCAAATTCAACAGGCAATCTAACATCTTTCTTGTGCCCACCGGCAAGCAATTTAGCTACAACAAAATTCGTCTTCGCAACCTTCATCAAGATTGTTACCTGGAAGGCAGAATAAATGAGAATGGAAGAAAAAAGGAAACAAATCCATAAGTTTTATCCGTGGGAGATAGCCAGAAAGAACAAGTGGTCTAAATTAAAAAAAATGTAAAATAATTTTGCAGAATTTCTGATGCTGCTGCTCTTTAAGGTGAAATTCAAGGTGCCAAAAATCATAGGGGCAGCATTGGTCAGTCACGTAAAATAAAAACAACAGAGGCAAAAGTGAAATTTCAGAGCTCATGCGCAACATCCTTGCAATGCCTTAAGGGGGGCCCACACAAATTTTATGGATTTTCTCAAAATTTTCAGTTTTTATTTCTTTTGTCAAAATGTCATTTCAGATTTGTGTAAGTCGATTAAGAACTGATTTTGGCAATAACCCATCGTTTGACCAAAAATTCCAATTTGCGCGAGCTTTTCGTAAAACAATCGATGCTAAAAACTGACTTTCAATCATTTTGTTTCACCGTTTTTGTTTTTCGGTTAAATTTTGAACTTTTGATTAGTGTTTCTCAACAAGTTCCAAAGTTCCCCCAGAAATCCCTCCTCTACTACCAGAGCAAAACCCTCGGATGGCAGAAAGTGCCCCTTTTTGGGCTCAACAAACAAGCAAAACAAAAAGAAGAGAGATGCAAGTAAAAAAGACAGTCTTATGGAACCCACTCCACAGCACCACAGCCAATGCCTGCAGCAAAGATAGCGGCTGGAAAGGTAAAGCACAATGCCAATAAATACTTACTGCACCTAACTCAGCGAAGGTAGGCAGAATGCCATGCGCAGATGTCAGCTAGAAAAAACTGTATACGCACTCGTATTTGTACTTCTTTTTATTATTATGGAGAAATTGCAACTGAAAGTAAAACAGAAAAAGAGAGAGAGAGACAGAGAGAGCACCCATCATCCCCTTCTTTCCTTACTCACCCTCAATCCCTTGTTTCTCATTGAAAGAGCTACTTAGCTTGGAATGACAAAAAAACCAAAACACGCTTACCTCTTGATCAGGATTGGCGATCATTTCAAGCAGAGTCCGCGTCTGTTGAAATAATTTCTGTGAATTGTTGTAGAAGTGAATAGAGTTGTTGTCACTATCACTTAGGACAGACCTCTCGATAGAAGAATACTGCTGATAGGGAACGAGAGGAGGAGCAGAGATCACAGAGAATGGACTAAAACGATGCTCATAACGAACTCTTTCATTGTCAAATTCAGCATGAGGCATCTTGATTTTACCATCCAACCTGAAACCCAGCATCAGCTGATAAGAAAAAAAAAGAAGAAAAAGTGGGAAGTCCCGTAAAAAAGCATTCTTCGCATGCTAGCAGTAGGTAGAGTCCACGTGTCAATGTGGCTAAACATGGAAAAAGAGAAGCCCAGATCGATGGATTTTTGCTTGTTGCCCTTTACAGCGCAGAGGAAAAACATACTTCGGAGGAAAGTTCTTGATTTTCAAAGGATTTTTCCAGACTTCCCTCTGGGTTTAGAAGTCCCCACAACATTCTTCACATTTTTGTTTTGATTTCAGGGCAAGCGATCTGTCACAACCTTGTCCAAGTTCTCCGAGTTAATCGGGACCACATTCAAACAAAATCAATCTTTTAGATCTGCTGGGAAAAGGGTAGGTTATGAACCTTACCTTCTCTCACACCCCACTACGTTGTGGTGGGTCCAGTGAGGGTTTCGGCAACACCCAAAGGAGCATAAACGCAAATAGCATGGAAGAACGAGATGAGGGATGCAAAATCCAATGAACCAGCTTCAGCGAACAGTTTTGATAAATGATGAAAAGAATGAATGAATGAATAATTGAAAGAAAATCGGCCGATCAGGACAACATCCCTCTCCCTGGCCTCTCTACCCCCGAGAGACTCCTTGCAGGGAAGCCGGAAGTGTTTTGCCTTTTTCAAGTGATGCAGGCATCAATTGCTGTTGCAATCAAATCATTCTGATGGGACGCTAGTCAACAAATCACGTGCAAACAAATTTTTGCATCACCAAATCTACAATTGCACAGAAAAACGAATCGCCCTTCCTTCGCATCACACACACATATTTATTTTGATAGAAAATTTGCAAATTTGGACCAGTCAAGTAGAAAAATGTTAAGAGCTGTTCTCAACTACGAAGCTACGGAACAATGGTTTTCAAAGCACAAATGCAAGCTCCAGATATTAGATTCAATATTTTAAACGTACGAGCTGGTGGTTCAAAAATTTTTGGTGAAAATATGATTCACTTGCATATGCAAGTTGACGTAAGCAATTACTCACATCATAATATCCTCCGGCCATGTTCTGCAGTGCTTGAACGATTAGAATGTCACGTGCAAACGGTCCTTTCTTTTTCTTTGATGTCCTATGACTGTGTCCGTGGCCATGGCCATGCCCCTTGGAGGTCACCTTCTGTCCCTTGACACTTTTCAACTTCAACATTTCATCTTGATCCAAGTAGTATTCGTTGGCACGGATGAATGTGTTCAAGTACAAGTGGTAGAGCACATCACGGAGATACCTAATCATCAGATGAATGAACAAGAAAGAGAAGAAAGAAATAAAAAAATAAAAAAAAACGAAATTGTAGAGCACATCACGGAGATACCTGATAATAAGATTTAACAAGAAAGAGAAGAAAAAAAAACAAAGTGGAAGAGGCACGACCAAGATGCGAAATGAAGAATCAGAAGAAACAAAAAGCCACAAAGATACATACCAACCAAGCAGGGGATGAGATAAAAGAAATATTACGAGAAGCACACAATAGAGATATCTGCCCAGAAGATTAAACATGGAGGGCCTCCACTGTGACAAAACTGCCCTCCCGCCTCAACTCTGCTTCACTGTTTTTGCTTTCCTGCCATAACATATTGGTATGGTCTTGATTTTATAGCTTGGCCGTGATTTTCGCACATCTTGTACAATGCGCATAGCGGCTTGTATTCTTAGATCCTCGGCGATAAAGTTGGCCAAGGCAATGAGGGTTTCCCGGAAGCCTCATTGTTGACATTGCACAATTCAAAGGCAACAGATGACATCTGGGCCATGCCCTCGCTTGTGCTCAGCCAGGGCACATTGAAAAGGAGCAGAAATGCATTTAGTAAAAAGATCACAATTCACAAACAACAATAGCAAGTCAGCAGAGAAATGTAAATGTTTGGATGCAGCAATAAGGCTAACTTCATTTTCATTGATAATACGAGAGGCGCCCAATAAAAATGAGAATTGCACCGAATTTGCATTTGAAATGAATTTTTCCACTTTGGCGTAAAACTCGGTCAAACTTTTATTCGATGTTTCGGTGAATATGAGGCTTTTCCGAAGCAGAATTCGCATTCCATGTCAATTTTAAAAACATGAGGGATATGGGTGAAAGGTGTAAGATTAAATTAGCCAGGTGCATGCATGGGACTCAATTTGCCAGGTACATGGAATTGAGAAAAGACTTGTTCCGCCACACCAAAGCATCGCAGTATCAAAATCATGTTCCTGGAACAACTGTGCAGAAATGGGTCAAGTGTATTGTAAAAGTTATTCATCTGGGTGCCGGTTCTTGTGTCTCACCACAGCCAATGCCTGCAGCAAAGATAGCGGCTGGAAAGGTAAAGCACAATGCCAATAAATACTTACTGCACCTAACTCAGTGAAAGTAGGCGGAATGCCATGTGCAGAGGTCAGCTAGAAAAAACTGTATACGCACTCGTATTTGTACTTCATTTCATTATTATGGAGAAATTGCAACTGAAAGTAAAACAGAAAAGAGAGAGAGAGACAGAGAGAGCACCCATCATCCCTTTCTTTCCTTAATCACCCTCAATCCTTGTTCTCATTGAAAGAGCTACTTAGCTTGGAATGGCAAAAAAAAAAAAAAAAAAAAACGCTTACCTCTTGATCAGGATTGGTAATCATTTCAAGCAGAGTCCGCGTCTGTTGAAACAATTTCTGTGAATTGGTGTAGAAGTGAATAGAGTTGTTGTCACTATCACTTAGGACAGACCTCTCGATAGAAGAATACTGCTGATATGGAACGAGAGGAGGAGCAGAGATCACCGAGAATGGACTAAAACGATGCTCATAACGAACTCTTTCATTGTCAAACTCAGCATGAGGCATCTTGATTTTACCATCCAACCTGAAACCCAGCATCAGCTGATAAGAAAAAAAAAAAAAGAAGAAAAAGTGGGAAGTCCCGTAAAAAGCATTCTTCGCATGCTGGCAGCAGGTAGAGTCCACGTGCCAATCTGGCTAAACATGGAAAAAGAGAAGCCCAGATCGATGGATTTTTGCTTGTTGCCTTTTACAGTGCAGATAAGGGTCCAGAGGAAAAACATACTTCGGGGGAAAGTTCTTGATTTCCAAAGGATTTTTCCAGACTTCCCTCTGGGTTCAGAAGTCCCCACAACATTCTTCACATTTTTGTTTTGATTTCAGGGCAAGCGATCTGTCACCACCTTGTCCAAGTTCTCGATTTAATCGGGACCACATTCAAACAAAATCAATCTTTTAGATCTGCTGGGAAAAGGGTAGGTGATGAATCCAACCTTCTCTCACACCCCACAACGTTGAAGTGGGTTTGTTGAGGGTTTCGGCAACACCCAGAGGAGCATAAACGCATATACCATGGAAGAACGCGATGAGGGGTGCAAAATCCAATGAACCAGCTTCAGCGAACAGTTTTGATAAATGATGAAAAGAATGGATGAATGAATAATTGAAAGAAAATCGGCCTATCATAATAACATCCCTCTCCCTGGCCTCTCTACCCCCGAGAGGCCCCTTGCAGGGAAGTCGGCAGTGTTTTGCCTTTTTCAAGTGATGCAGGCATCAATTGCTGTTGCAATCAAATCATTCTGATGGGACGCTAGTCAACAAATCACGTGCAAACAAATTTTTGCATCACCGAATCTACAATTGTACAGAAAAATGAATCACCCTTCCTTCGCGCACACACACGCATTTATTTTGATAGAAAATTTGCAAATTTGGACCAATTAGGCAGAAAAATGTTAAAGAGCTGTTATCAACTACTAAGCTACGTAACAATGGTTTTCATTGCACAAATGCGAGCTCCAGAGGTTCAATATTTTAAACGTACGAGCTGGTGATTCAAAATTTTCTTTGAAAATATGATTCACTTGCATATGCAAGTTGACGTAAACAATTACTCACATCATAATATCCTCCGGCCATGTTCTGCAGTGCTTGAACGATTAGAATGTCACGTGCAAACGGTCCTTTCTTTTTCTTAGATGTCCTATGACTGTGTCCGTGGCCATGGCCATGCCCCTTGGAGGTCACCTTCTGTCCCTTGACACTTTTCAACTTCAACATTTCATCTTGATCCAAGTAGTATTCGTTGGCACGGATGAATGTGTTCAAGTACAAGTGGTAGAGCACATCACGGAGATACCTAATCATCAGATGAATGAACAAGAAAGAGAAGAAAGAAAAAAAAAATAAAAAATAAAACAAAGTTGTAGAGCACATCACGGAGATACCTGATAATAAGATTTAACAAGAAAGAAGAAAAAAAACAAAGTGGAAGAGGCACGACCAAGATGCGAAATGAAGAATCAGAAGAAACAAAAAGCCACAAGATACATACCAACCAAGCAGGGGATGAGATAAAAGAAATATTACGAGAAGCACACAATAGAGATATCTGCCCAGAAGATTAAACATGGAGGCCTCCACTGTGACAAAACTGCCCCTCCCGCCTCAACTCTGCTTCACTGTTTTTGCTTTCCTGCCATAACATATTGGTATGGTCTTGATTTTATAGCTTGGCCGTGATTTTCGCACATCTTGTACAATGCGCATAGCGGCTTGTATTTCTTAGATCCTCGGCGATAAAGTTGGCCAAGGCAATGAGGGTTTCCCGGAAGCCTCATTGTTGACATTGCACAATTCAAAGGCAACAGATGACATCTGGGCCATGCCCTCGCTTGTGCTCAGCCAGGGCACATTGAAAAGGAGCAGAAATGCATTTAGTAAAAAGATCACAATTCACAAACAACAATAGCAAGTCAGCAGAGAAATGTAAATGTTTGGATGCAGCAATAAGGCTAACTTCATTTTCATTGATAATACGAGAGGCGCCCAATAAAAATGAGAATTGCACCGAATTTGCATTTGAAATGAATTTTTCCACTTTGGCGTAAAACTCGGTCAAACTTTTATTCGATGTTTCGGTGAATATGAGGCTTTTCCGAAGCAGAATTCGCATTCCATGTCAATTTTAAAAACATGAGGGTCAATTTTAAAAACATATGGGTGAAAGGTGTAAGATTAAATTAGCCAGGTGCATGCATGGGACTCAATTTGCCAGGTACATGGAATTGAGAAAAGACTTGTTCCGCCACACCAAAGCATCGCAGTATCAAAATCATGTTCCTGGAACAACTGTGCAGAAATGGGTCAAGTGTATTGTAAAAGTTATTCATCTGGGTGCCGGTTCTTGTGTCTCAAAACCTTGGTGTGGAGAAACTTCTTGTTTCCCATCTTTTCACACCTGTCAAATCAGCTGCATTGCATCTGCTTGATGCTTTTTTGAAATGACCATAAAATCAAAAATGTGCAGGGCATTTTTCAAAAAATCACCCAAGCACCTTAAAACAAATCAAAATTTGAATGCCAAAGTGGAAAAATTCATTTCAAATGCAAATTTCGGTGCAATTCTCATTTTTGTATGGCACCTTTCGTAAATATTGTGATTTTTGTCAGGTCACTCCAGTTGAAGGCAGAGAGCAAGGAGTAATAATTTTGATAGCACAGTTTTGCAGCTGTTGAAATCTGGTTGGCCAGAGGAAAGGCCGGCACAGGAAGCAAAACAGAACACAATCGTGTAGGCAGCCAATCAGCATAAAATAGCAAGCAGCATTACCAGAATATGTAGTGATATTCATGAGTGCTATAAAGTTCCAATTCAAAGCCAATTAGCAGATATTTGATCATTATCTTGCAGGTATAGTTGAGAGTCCAGGTGCCAAAACAGGCCAAGTGTTGACTTGACAACTCCAACTTTATTGAAACACCTTGCAAGAAACAGTCGACTGAATCAGCCTGAAATTGAACAAAAAAAATGAAATCCAACTTCATTTCTCAAGCCACACCTTCAGGGCATTTTCCTGAGAAAATGAAAGAATTTCTTTTCTTTCTTTCTTTTCTTACTTTTACTTTGACTAGCAGTTCACAATTTCCCAGCGAATAAGCAAAAAAAAAAATGGCAAGACTTTTGAAACAAGATCGACAGTCAAGATTGTCCATCATTCACAGTTTAGGTATGGTTTGGGTTGACTATCGTCTTTTACCATTTACTGTTGTGGCGGCATTCACTGTTTATTTATGGTGATAATCGGTGCTCAATACTCCAAGCTATTACGTGCAACCCGGGTGTGTTCATTTACCCTGCGCCATACAAAGGCATGTGCCAACCAATACACTTTTGAATTTGATGATTTTCCACACTGAAGGTATCTTTCTGGGGAAGGTCTGTAATTATTTCTCGTTAATTCAGGAACCTCTGGCTGAAAACTAACCAGCTCCATGATGTGCATTTGTTTGCTGATGATTGTGTTGTTACCTGGGAAATTTGTTCTCCTTCTGACACGGTTTCACTTCAAAATAATCTGGGTTTGATATTTGAGTGGTATGCGAAGTGGGGGATGAAGTTGAATAACATTGAGAAATGCACAGTTGTTGACCATTTCACAACAAAATCACATCTTAGGTAGGGAAGGATTCCAAGATCAGAAGTTCAAAGTACTGAATGGATGAAGAGCATGGACTTTTCAGTGTTGTGCAACGAACATGTACGAAGGGAGGAAGTTAAAAAGTTTTGTCCCTAACCAAGTTCCAGTAGGTGTAGGTAATTGATATTTTGGGTGTGGGTGAACTAAACCTTTAAATGATTGTTCAGTTCAGTTTTAGTCTAAATTTAACTGCAGATTAAGGTAAAGGAAGTGACCTGTTTGTTGGAAGCTGGATTGGCATCAGGAGGGCGACAGAAAACAAGACCAACTTGGAGAAAAGAAGTTAGAAGACCAACGCTACAGCCCGTCAGGGTCTGATTTTCGAACCCTGATCATCTTTAAAAAATGGCCTAATCAACGAAAACAGCATGATGTATCAATCACAATATCATTATGGTTTGATCTCATTTATCTGGTTTGGTGCATGTTTTCCCAATGTGTTCTCTGTGTGTGGGAAATGCACAATTGTCCAAATTGCCTTTATGTGCGGCTGGAAATTTGACTTCAATATTTCACATTGAATTTTTTTTGAAATGCAAAAAATCGGTTATTATGAACTATTTTGAGGCGTGAAATGTCGGAAATTTATGCTTTGGGGAGAAAAAGTATTCCTGCAGTTTCGAAAAATGATGTTTTGGTAAAATTTAAGATGCGCGTAACCATAAACTGTGTACTCTGCAGCGTAGATTGAATTTGAAAGGTCCTGCATCTCATTCTCATTCCACCTAACTGTTGCTAAATAAAGCCACAGCTTAAAGGTACAAATGTAACACTCCACTGATGGTATAACCCCACGGTAAAAATAGGAAAATTTAGAAACAAAAATTTAGAATTTAAAACAGAAATTAGAAAAAAGGAAAATTTAGGAGCTTCCTGCATCAATATGCAACTGGGCTATGGAAAGAAGAACACACGTTTACAAAGACCATGACCAACCTTTGCTTGTAAACTAGCAAATTCATCCATTAGCAAAGGCAGTTTATCCCTCTGACGTGCTCGATTGTGGCCCAACAGCTGAAGTAAAGAGCTGAATGGTCGAACAGCATGATTGAAGAAGGCATCAACACGTTCCTGGATCTGGAAAAGAAAAGAGTTGGGTTTTATTCGACGGAGCACACAAAATTCCCTATCATCATCATAACACAATATGCAACATGAGAAGTATTCCTTATCCTACAGTCGATAATTTGCACTGAGGCAGCAGCCAGCAGGGAAAGGAGGAGACAATTTCCTTATGTAAAAATGCAGAAATCCCTTGACGGAGAAGTTGACATTTGTCAAAAACTTTGTAAGAGGAATCTTAAATGTGAAACCCAAATCTCAAATGCTGGTTTGCATTCTACTTTTGTCAAAGGTGTCAACCCTCATTCAGCTAGCTAACACAAGGCAGACACGTTATGAAAATGAACAAGGGCAAAACAATCTTGTGAACAAGAAAGTGATGTCATTTTTTACCAAAATGGCAACTTTTGCCAATAGCCCTGATGATTCAGACTCTCGTTTGACTTCTCTCCTTGACTTTGCAATGCATGGTACCACACAAACCGAGGGGAAACGTCATAAGTAGTTGAAATCATGAAGGCTGGTTGTTAGTTTTTCCACTGATGGAAGACCTGACTAAGTAAGGGTACCATCAAACTTCCACATGTGAATATCATTTGCCCTATATCCTAAGAAAACATTGAACGTGAATCAGTCCTGGGAACAGTTTTGATGCTGCACGAGTGAAAAATCGTCGATAATGATCTCTCCGAAAAAATCGATCTAAATGTGGATTCCTGCCGAACAAGAATTACAAGCTTCTAAATGGCTTTTTTCTTTGCATGTTGATGTTCCAAAAATGACAAAAATACACTCCCAATGAAAAATAATCTTGATGCGAGAGTTACCTGTTCGTTTCTTTGAAAACAACCAATCCAAGTTCATCCACCTCCAACAGTGGAGAGATCAATGCGGAGTTAACGCTTACTCCGAGTTGCGAGGCAAATTTTTAGCATTGAAGTAAATGGCGAAAATTTACCTCGCAAGTCGGAGTTAGCGTTAACCCCGTGATGATCTCTCCACCGCAAGAGCATCACATAGAAGAAACGTGAATTTACGTAACAACAATAACATTAACAACAATGATGTGAAGTGATTAAAGTGGCATAAACAAACACCAGAGTTTCAGAAGAGACAGCTCATCCCAAGAATCATTTGAAAAAGTAAGAGGAATTAGGGAATGTAAGAAAGTAAAAGTGCGCTAACCTGTGGATTTTGGTTTGTAAACAGTGACTTGTTTAGAAGGAATGGTGAGCAGAGGAAGGATTTGCTTGCCTCACGCAATACTTCAACAAAATTCAAAGAAACCAGCTCATTCTGATTGAAACAATTGGCAACAGATGAGCCTGTTCCAATCATCATCATCGACGGAGTGGAACAACCAACACCACCACAACCTCCGGAGAAATATACAACTTGCAATAAGGATCGGCTCAAAACACAGGGATTTTTCAAACTGAACTCTGAAAAGAATTCCTGAAGTGGGGTAAAAAAATAAATAATATGTCAAGTGGAGCCAAGAAAAGGAAAAAATGTCAGCACAATGTACTGGCCAAATTCAGGAAACTCTGAAGCAAAAATTCATAAGATCTGATTTGAGGTGAATGTAAGACAAATTCCAAGGAAACCAACAGGGTTTTTGCTGGCCTAAATACGGAGTAAATCAACAACCCAACATGTCATTTCTTGCTTTTATTTTTGCAGATGGAATAATCCTAAAATTTAAGTTTCTTGATTGCTTAAGGGGGGGGTACCTTTGGCAAAGTTGTTTTTTGCAAAAAAAGTCGATTTTGTTTTTTGTACCTATCTTAAAGGCTGAAATCTCTTCTTTCAGAATTTTCAAACCATTTTACTCTATCTCAAGTAGTTTTTGCACAGCATAACATTTTCCGAGGTCACTTTTACAAGTCATATATACCTAGCGCTGAATGCAATTTTGCAATATTTTCACCCAATTATCTGCCAAACTAGGCAAAAAATTAATTTTCTGAGATTGCCAGCCGATTCTACACAATTTTTTACATAGGTATGCCAATTTTCAACCTTATCCTACACGCCGCAATGAAGTTATGACCACCGAAAAACCATTACGAAATGCGAATCTTACTTTATTTTATGCAAAACTTCAATCGCGTTTTCTCGCTTTTGCATTTTCTTGCAATCGAAAAACTTTTTGAAGTGAGATCTCAGGAACTGTGCATGCTAGAAAGGTGAAAATTGGTGTACTTATGTAAAAAGTCTGAAAATCCGGCTGATGAAGCCGGAATTTTGATTTTCTTACTAGAAAAATTTTTATGACCATGTTTATACGAAAAATGACTCGCAAAACGACAAAATTTACCGCGCATTGACTTAAATTGCAGATTATGACTAAACCAGGGCCTAAATTGAAATTCCGGCTTCATCAGCCGGATTTTGACACTTTTTTTACATATGTACACCAATTTTCACCTTTCCAGCATGCACAGTTTCCGAGATCTCACTTCAAAAAGTTTTGCCTATTTCCGCTACGAATTTACCTGCTGCCAGAAAACTACGAGAGATACAAGGCTGAAATTTTGCACTGAACATACTCTTATTATGTTCAACAACCCCCCAAAATTTCAGCAAATTCGGATAAGAAACAAAAAAGTTCGTCCGCGAAGGTACCCCCCCCTTAAGATTGCTTACGAGACAGTGCTGGATCTAATGGGGTAGGAGGCAGAGATTGCGGGAAAACATTGATTTTTGAAGAATTTTTGGGGAGAACCACAATTTTTTGCCCAAAACATCAAAATTTCTCCATCAGCGTGTGGAATTTGTCCCTCAGATCTCCTTCCAAGGAGATCTTCTCGTTGGAAGCCTGCCAGGGATCTTCCCTTGCAACATGAAGCACACCGAAACAAACACACTGTGCAAGCAGCTGAGTGATTCTCTCTTTTTGAAACTTCTCCATAGCAAATGGTGGGGAGAAGTTTCAGCAAAACACTCTTAAGGTGGGACCCAACCTTCGAAATGAGAATTTTGACAAAAAAAAATAGTTTTGTTTTTGTGGGTTAATTGGTTAAAACCCTTAAAAGGTTTGAAACCTCCTGAATTCACAGCGTAAACCAAATTTAATCATCTCATTCTATTCTCAAGATATTGCAATGAACGCGACAGCCTGTTGAACAAGAATTTTGCATTTTTCGACCGTTGCTTTATTGTTCCAGCTTTTAAACTGATTTTTCTTTTTTTTATGCCTTCCTCCAACTTCAAAACAATTGTTCAATTAAATGGAGGACTACAAAGTTGAAATTTATTGATTTGATTGAGCTGTGGCCAATGGAAGTGCAAAATGTAGGTTAAACGTTTGACCGCTGCAGCATCAAAATGATGCCAGACAGAGAACTCTGGTTTCTGCCAAAATGGTCAAAACTGAGTTCAAATTTGGGTAGAACTGTGCGGTCACTGTGCCCAACTTCACTTTGGCTCCGGAAACAAAAAAGCTTATAGCTTAAAGCTGAGATATAGCATTCTAAAGTTTACCGAACATGAAAAATTGAAGATTTGCGAAGAGGTGATTTTTTCTAGGGCCAGTAAAGGTCCAATAAAGACATTTACAAAGCAGATTTTCATTCTCACACTTTGCATGGTCTTGTGAAGCTTTTTTGCACAAGCACCCAAGAAATGGTCATTTTCTAGGCTTTGTAATGAAAAATAGCCAACACAGAAAATCAGAAGAAGTTGTCTGATATCCGGTTCTGTCATCTTGTTTAGTTAAGCATGAAATTTTATTTATGGCACCCAATTTTTAGCTCCAT
>JASGXE010017516.1:0-10084 GCA_030068105.1 Sinentomon sp. SZTP_YWyxl
AGGATGGCCATACAGCAGAAAAGCTTGATCATCAGCTTCCACTTTGCCGTGATCCCCATTCTGATCCCCAGTGATAGAAAGTCCTGTACCTGGAAGTCCTGTATGAAAAACAGAAACCTACGAGCTCGGTTTCCCTCGCTCAAAGAAACAATGTTTCCCCAGACAACCAGTGCCAGAGTCAACCAGTAACCAGGGTCAATGAGTGCGCTCAATGTCGACAGGATTGGTGTCGGTTGCACTGAAGCTCTCTTTACGACTTGATGAGGCCTGCTCCTCTTTGGCAGAAGTTTCCTGAGCCTCAGCATTTGTCCGTTCTTTGTCACCTGTTTTGAAACCACAATGTGATTCAACCTCTCTTCATTGGTATTGGTCTCAGCCTTCCAGAATAACGATGAAAAAGAAAACGTCTGACGTCAACGAACGAATGTCGAAACGAAATTTTCGATTTGTCGAAATTCCGAATCAAAATTCGAAAACGAACAGAAGCAGACGACACATGACGAAACCACAGGAGGTTCTGCGGCAGTGCGGCGTTGCCAAATTTTGCTTTCGTTTCGACTTTTTTTCAATTTCGACAAATTTGAATTTCCTGAATTGAAATTCAATGCAATTTGAAAAATATTCAATTCAATTATAATATACTAAATGAAAAATTAAATTTAATTTCGAGCTTTTTTCAAAAAATTCGGTCAATAATTCATTTTTGCCACTTTACCCGAGATTACCCGAGATTTTCGCCTACCCGAGATCTACCCTAAACAGGTCAAAATTACCCGAGAATCGGGTAATTATCCGATGATTAACAACCCTGAGTCAATGGATGAATCGAATTTTTTTCCTCGCAAAATATGATGATGTTCCAAAGCAAGAAAAAATCGAAAAATCCACCAAAAACTGGCAAAAACCAGAAACCAAAAACAAAAAAAAAATCTGCTGGAAAAACAAGCGGAAAAACCGCGGACTGCGGAGCCGAACCCGCGAAAAAAACGCAACCCGCGAAACCCAAAATTTTCCCGCGGGGAAGCTCAAAAACCAGCGGAATTTCGCGGGAAAACCCGCGATCTGGCATCACTGAATCTCACCCGAATCACAACCAACAGTGCGGAGTTTTCCGAAGAATGAAAACTTTAAACTTTAAAAACTTTAAACTTGTGTAAGGTTTTCGGGGTGTTCCCCAGGGCTTCTTTTCGCCCCCATCAACCCATTCATACTTTGCGCCTTACTCTGGCGCCATTCATACCAATCTTCACCATTCCCCACTGGTGTTCGGTACCCCTGTATGTGTCTGTGGCTTTATTAGTTTCTGTAATTGCCGCCACTCTTGGACGGACTAAGTGTTCTTTTACGTGCACATGGTGAATTGCACACGGGACCACCTTCTTAAAGTCCCTTCCGAAGGACTAGAAGACTTGCCACTAAGTCTCCCTTTCTGTCACTGCAGCCCGAAGGCGCATGACCCAACCCACAAAAGCCGACTGTGGCGGGAATCGAACCCACAACCTTCGGATTTGGAGTCAGACCAGCGAACCAACTGAGCCACTGTGACAGACTTTGTGACAGAAATTTTCGCGAAATGCGTCGGCTGCTTGCGCCGAATTGTTGCGCGAAAATGAATTTCGCCGCAAAAATTCGTCTTTCGCCGAGCGCGAATTTTTGTGAAGCGACATTTTCGCCAGGATTCGACTCCTCGAATCCGAATCCGGGGCAGGATTCGACTTCCATTTTTTTCGAATCCGAATCCAGTACAAGGATTTGGTTTGAAATTTTTTCGAATCCGAATCCAATGCCAGGATTTGGTTTCGATTTTTTTCGAATCCGAATCCCGGATTCGGATTCGCACACCCCTACTGCAGACCCATTGCAGTTTTACCAACTTTGAATAAGATAATCGACAAATTGCTCCACTCTATGTTTACCAAATTTCTCGCAAAACATAAGGTGATTCACAAAAATCAGTTCGGTTTTGTTGCCGGGAAGTCCCTTTCGTTGGCATTACTGCATATCAGCACACACATTCGGGGAAATATGGATGCAGGGAAAATCACAGCTGTTGTCTCCCTAGACCTTTCCAAAGCTTTTGATCTCGTAGATCACGAGATATTATTAGAAAAAATTCAGCAATATGGATTCCGAGGCAATGCCCTAAAGCTGATCAGGAGCTATCTGACGAGAAGGAAACAATTTGTTGTGGCTGGAGGGTGCACTTCTTCCACGATGTCAGTTTCCACTGGGGTTCCCCAAGGGTCAGTTCTAGGTCCTTTGTTGTTTGTGCTCTTTGTCAATAGTATTTTTTTGCTTAATCTCCATTCCAAACTTATTTTGTTTGCTGATGATATTTCCTTGTTGTCCACCCACGTTGATCCAGAGATTGCGATCCAACAACTTGCGGATGATCTTCACACCATCGCAACTTGGTTGGTTGCCAATAAGCTTTTCCTTAATCTAAGTAAGACAAATTACTGTGTTTTTAAGCCTAGGCGTACGGCATTGCAACCTGCTCCCTTTTTGAATCTGGAGTTTTTAGGCACATCTTTTGTTCCGCAGCCATCTATCAAGTTGCTTGGTCTCCATCTCGACAGGCATTTAGCGTGGGATATTCATTATTCATGTGAGTAATATTATTGCCCATAAAAACTGTATCTTTGCAAAAATTCGATTTTTGTTCCCTTCTGTATTGTTGCGTGTTTTATATTTTGCCATGGTTCATAGTAGACTGATCTATGGGATTGAATCCTGGTCTTCGGCAAATTATTCTGTTATTCTCCCACTGTTCAGGAAACAAAAGGCACTACTACGTGTATAATGGCTTTCAAGGATAGAATTGCCACATCAGCCCCATTATTTGTGAAATTTCACGTTCCCATCAATTTTTGTACTCTGGCATGCCGGATGGCGCTGCTGATATTAAAACTGCTTTATGGTCATATAAGCAGTGTTGATGGCTTTTGTTTGATACGTCCGGCAAGAAATACACGTTTTTATGCCCTTCTCAACTTTGAGCCTCCTCTCTTTAAAACAGAGTGTGGAAAATCTTGCACTTTAAATAGGGGAGTAAAAATTTGGAATACACTTCCATTGGAATTAAAGCAATCACACTCGACCATTGCCAGTTTCCACAGCCTCCTTCAAAAGTACCTCTCGACCCTGTCTACGGACCAAATCATAAAACTTGTGTTTCGGACAATTGTGTAGATATCAGAAGTACTAGAATTTGGTAAAGCTCGCAAGAAACCTGTGAGTCTGCCATTGCCCTTTGGGCCAATTGATTGACTGTGTGAAACAGCATTTGTTATGAAGGTGTGATCCTGGAAATGAGAACACCTGGAAATGAGAACAGGGGGTGCGAATCCTGGATTCGGATTCGAGCTCGAAAATTTGGGATTCGAAATTCGAATCCGGATTCGAGATGGATTCGGATTCGAGGTTGTCAGGATTCGACAGGATTCGGATTCGAGCAACTCAGGATTCGGATTCGAAAATCGCTTCGAATCCAAAATTTTTTGGAAAAAGAAAACACCGAATGAAAAAAAAATGCTGCCGCGCTTCAAAAAAAAAAAAAAAAAAAAAAATCGAGGCCGCGATCGCGTTCCATTTTGAAAAAAAAAGAATGCGCCGTCGGCCATCTTTGAATTTCAAAATGGCCGCCGCCGCCTTCATTTCGTGAGTCGTGACGTGTGTGCGTTCGCGATCTTTTCTTGGTGTTTTGTTGTGAAATCTGTGGTCTGTTTCGTTGTTTTTGAGTTTTCTTTTCCCATGGGAAACTTTTTGCAGCACATTCCAGATTTCAGCCAGGAAAGTGGTGGGGAGATGTGGTCTTCAAGGACCATATCTCTTTTTTTTCCGTCGGCTGCTTGCGCGTGCGGTCGCGTTCAGGGCGTGTTCCGCTGATTTCATCGTTTTGTTTGTGTTTTTGATCGTTTTTGTCTTTTGTTTTTTGGTGTTTGCTTTATTTTTCTTCGATTCATATTTTCTGTTGTTCGTTTCCCATTGATTCGATGTCCATTCGCTTTCTACATCTTTTCTTCCTTTCTTCTTCGTTTCAAAATCTGCTGCTTTCCTTCTTTTCCATTTCCGAATTTTACTTTTTCTGAACCATTGAGCCTCCGGTTCCAGACTGCAGTCGCCTGTCAGTGATGAACACTGCCGGGTGAGCTGCAAGTTTGGAAACTCTGGTGAAGGGAAGATGGTGCTCTGTGATGGTTGCTCCAAATACTTTAACTTCGAATGGGTTTGCTTTCTAAAAACCAAGTCCATTCCAGCATGGGCTTTGTGGTTGTGCGAGGATTGTATCGGGGATTTTCGTGAGATGAAAAGCCTCCTCATGCATTTGAGAGTTCTTTGTTCTTCTGGTCTTCCAGCTGCGGCAGTTGCCGAGTCTTCCGCAGTGGCTGTTCCTCCGGCAAAGCCTGCCATTGTGAATGATTCTCCCCCTGTGGGTGATCCTGCTTCACCTTCTGCCGATAGGGTAACTTCTTTCTGCTGTTCCTTCTGCTGTGCACTTGAAGCTGTCCAGCGCAGGGCAGTGAGGTTTGTTTCTGGGGACTTCTCCTTTCACTCCAGTGTGACATTGCTCAGGGAAGAGCTGGGCTGGGAATCCCTTGCTAAGAGGAGAAAGCTCAGGGGTGTTTCAATTTTTCGAAAATGTGTCCGTGGTGAGGGAGGATGGGCAGGATGCTGTTGCACCCTGGTCAAAAACACAGGGTCGATGAGGGCCAGTGACCTCGTTTCATTTATCCCACCTTCCCTTTCCAAAAATGTCTCTAGGTTTTCCTTCCTAAACAACTACGTGTTTCTCTGGAACAAACTTGGCATTTCTCATGACATGCTAAACCTATCAGAGGCCAGTTTTTTATCTGTCATAAAGCCTAAACTTAGTTTTTCGCCCTAGTAGGTAGGTAATAGGTAGTAGTTAGGCCTAGGTAGGTATATATGTTTCTTTGATCATGCCCCCATTTCGCTTCCTTGGAGATAAATGCTAATTGTGCCTTTTCCTTTTTTCCATGTTTTCATGCACTAAAAATTGAGGTACCTACCGAAATTGATATATTTGTGACCAAATTGATTTCTTGTTGTTGTGTTGTCTATTCATCCGAGCCTGTTGTCGAACTGTCACCATCTGGACAATGCCATGCTGGAATCTTCACGTCGCCTGAGCTGGTTCGTGTTCTCTTATTTTTATTTTTCTGGCCACATTTCTTGACAATACCCACCATGGGTTTCTAAAACTGTACCGCAATCTCTCTGCACCGATGGTTTGCACTTGAAACCATGTTTTCTCTTTTATTGACGATCGCGACGGCGTCTTATCTAAGTAAACACAAAAAGATACATGCTGCCTCGGTGAAAGAAAACGACGACTTGATTGTTGTTGTGGTAATTGCCGAGGCAAAAAAATGATGCATGTCTGACCGGGGATTACCACGTCCAATGGCTTTTACTGCCTGTGGCCCCCAACATAGTATTCAGCTGCAGTGGTGGCCAGGCCTCCTGCTGTTGCTGTTCCTCCTGTTGTGGGTGCGACTAAAACGCTGAACTGCTGAATTGCTGAAAATGATGCTGAAATGCTGAAAATGACTAAAACGCTGAACTGCTGAATTGCTGAAAATGATGCTGAAAATGGCTAAAACGCTGAAAATAATTAATTTTGCTGAACCGCAGAAAAACGGCTGAACTGCCTGCTGGAAAGTTGCTGAACCACCAGTAGACCTGCTGAAAAGCTGCTGAACCACCAGTAGACCTGCTGAAAAGCTGCTGAACCACCAGTAGACCTGCTGAAAAGCTGCTGAACCACTAGTGGACCTGCTGAAAAGCTGTTGGAAAGTTGCTGAACCACCAGGAGACCTGCTGAAAATCTGCTGAACCACCAGTAGACCTGCTGAAAAGCTGCTGAACCACCAGTAGACCTGCTGAAAAGCTGCTGAACCACCAGTGGACCTGCTGAAAAGCTGCTGGAAAGTTGCTGAACCACCAGTGGACCTGCTGAAAAGTTGCTGAACCACCAGTAGACCTGCTGAAAAGCTGCTGAACCACCAGTAGACCTGCTGAAAACCTGCTGAACCACCAGTAGACCTGCTGGAAAGCTGCTGAACCACCAGATGACCTGCTGAAAAGCTGCTGGAAAGTTGCTGAACCACCAGTAGACCTGCTGAAAAGTTGCTGAACCACCAGTAGACCTGCTGAAAAGCTGCTGAACCACCAGTAGACCTGCTGAAAAGCTGCTGAACCACCAGTAGACCTGCTGAAAAGCTGCTGAACCACCAGTGGACCTGCTGAAAAGCTGTTGGAAAGTTGCTGAACCACCAGTAGACCTGCTGAAAAGCTGCTGAACCACCAGTAGACCTGCTGAAAAGCTGCTGAACCACCAGGAGACCTGCTGAAAATCTGCTGAACCACCAGTAGACCTGCTGAAAAGCTGCTGAACCACCAGTAGATCTGCTGAAAAGCTGCTGTACTACCAGCAGACCTGCTGAAAAGCTGCTGAACCACCAGTAGACCTGCTGAAAACCTGCTGAACCACCAGTAGACCTGCTGAAAAGCTGCTGAACCACCAGTAGACCTGCTGAAAAGCTGCTGAACCACCAGTAGACCTGCTGAAAAGCTGCTGAACCACCAGTAGACCTGCTGAAAAGCTGCTGAACCACCAGTAGACCTGCTGAAAACCTGCTGAACCACCAGTAGACCTGCTGGAAAGCTGCTGAACCACCAGTGGACCTGCTGAAAAGCTGCTGGAAAGTTGCTGAACCACCAGTAGACCTGCTGAAAAGTTGCTGAACCACCAGTCGACCTGCTGAAAAGCTGCTGAACCTGCTGTTTGGTTTGATTGTCCATATTGTTTACAATAATTGTAACTTTCACGAATTACATTTCTCCCTGGCATTTCATGATTATGCTCGAGTTGAAATTTATAAATTATTGTGTGCACTGGGCAATTTTCTTGTTTTCTCATTAAAATTAAAATTAAAAAAAAAACCACCAGTAGACCTGCTGAAAAGCTCCTGGGAGTGAAACATTCCCTGCAGCCCAAGCTAGTTTACAGCAGTGAAGCACTTGAATTTATTGTAGTTTCTCTTGGATTTTCTTACCCTCCCGCCTATCTTTTGCTGCTGTATAGACCTCCCAGCGAGTCCATAAACTGCTTCACTGCAATTTATTTAGAGTTCCTGGCAGCAATCACTCCATGCCTGCAGTCACATCCACTTGGTTGTAGTTCGCCGATTTTTATCATGGGTGACTTCAACCTCAATGTCCTCCCTTGTCCAGCAGACTGTGTTTATCCAGAGGGATTGCAACGCCTATGTGACAGGTTTTCTCTGAGTCAGGCTGTGAACATTGTCACTCGACCCACTGACATGCTTGAGCCGAATGTTGGAACAGCTATTGATCTTATTTTTCACTGTCCACAGTCAACAGCAATTTCAATTAAATCCTTTATAGGCATGAGTGACCACTTTATGATAAGTGCCTGTTTCCAGGTTGATTGTTGTGCACCTCCCCCTCTCCCTTCCCACCAAAGTGACCTTGGCCGCACATATCTTTTTGACAAATACGACAGGGATGCTGTCGATAGATTACTTGACTTTGCTCTGCTTGACTTCTGTAATCTTGACCCCATAGTTGACCAGCTCTGGACTGAATTCAAGACAGTTTGCACTTTGACCATTGATCACTTTATTCCTAGGCGGGATCCAATTAAAATTAGAAATCTGTCCTTCCCACCTTGGTTTAATGCCAGTCTTCGCCAAAAATACTTCAAAATGTTGAACCTTTTTTCTTCCTGCTCCTCAAACCAGAATCTGTTCCCTCTTTATGCTGCTGCTTTAAAGGATTACCAAACAATCTGAATTTCATTGAGGCACGTTTTGTTCAGAAGCTTGCAATCAATGATGTCATCACATCAAAGCAGTTTTGGAAGTTCCACAATAGCAAAACTTCCAGTCAAGGTCCCTCTGGTGCCAATGCTGGGTCGAGTAGCTGTTTTGCTTTGGCTCTGAAGAGCTATCTCAACCCAAAGATTCCTGCTGCCTCCACTGTCACCCACAACCGAGTTCAAGCTTTTCTCCGTGATGCTGATTTGATTTCCCTGGAAGCGGTGGTTAAAGCGATCAAAACATCAAAGAACTCCACTTTCAATGTCATTGATTCCATACCTATGGCATTCCTTAACCGGTCAAGCCCGAGCGCCGTGCATTTACGTCCGCAAAAAAAACAAACCGCGTACGAGCGACGTAGATAAACGTCAAGACCGGCATGATGTGATTGTACGGACGACGTAAATAAACGTCGGCATGGGTATTCCATTTTCAAGGGATTTCAATTTAATTACGTAATATCAGCACCACTCAAAAATATTCACAGCCGGAAAGAGGAAAAATCAGCGATTTAGCAGGCGTTTATTCCGCCAAATCGGTCCAACCGTTTTCAATCAGCGCACTTTTCAAATTTCCCGCTTTTTTCTCCCAGGTTCCTGTTGGGCTGTTGAAGGCGTCTTTTTTTTTCGCGATCGCGCGACATCTGCCGCCCGCCGAAATTTGAATTTTCGGGCGGTTGAAAGACGCGCGAATCAGCCGACGCTTGTTTTCACGTGAATTGTTGCATTCGTTCAGAAATGGCGTCGCATTGAAATTTCCTGTTTTTTCCAGTTTTTGCTCAATTTTGATGCGGTTTGAAGCGTTTTGTGGGTATCTTTGGCCGTTTTTTTTGTGGCGGAGGTGTTTTTTGTTGTTGAAACATTAAATTATAGGCGATTTTAATGACACGGAGCAGAAATCTGGCTTGAGTGGGCGTGAAATGCATGCATTTCCGATTTTTCCGTTTTTCGAAAATCCTTGCAGATATTATTAATTCCGTCAGGGGCGACATTCCGTGTTTCCGAAACGCGCTGAAAAAACATTTTAAAACCAGAATTCGCAATTTCGGGCTTGACCGGTTAAAACCACTGCGACAAACTAAAAACTTTCCTTTTTGTGCTCTTCTCAGTATCCTTGGCCCAAAATGTAATCCCAACTGATTGGAAAATGAGTATCGTGATACCACTAGCTAAAGGTGGCCAGCCTCTTTCCACAACCTCCTTCCGACCAATAAGTTTATCAGCTCTTCAGCTAAACTTATGGAAAAGATGGTAGCCGGCTATTTATATAGGTTGCTCGAGGGTCCAAAAATTCTTCTCTCTCAATCAGCACGGTTTCCGCAGCAAGTTCTCTTGCGAATCCCAACTGACCAGTTTGTGCATGACGTCGCCACTGCTCTCGGAGAGTCCAGTCAGTCTGATGCAATTTTCATTGACCTGGTTAAGGCATTTGACAAAGTCTCAATTCCTATTCTTCTCTCAAAGCTATCTAGGCTGAGAATTCCTGAAAATCTTTTCCTGTGGCTCTCAAATTTTATCTCTGACAGGCAGTTCCCAGGTTCTCGTTTGCAACGATCTGTCAGGGCCCACCCACTCACTAGTGGCATTCCTCAAGGCTCAGTGTGTGGCCCTCTCCTCTTTCTCATTTATATTAATGATATTGCAGATAATATCATCTCCAAATCAGGTTGTTTGCAGATGATATAGTCCTCTACAGAGTTATCAGGTCTCCAGATGATTCCAAAGCCCTTCAGGAGACCTAGATTCCATAGTCAAATGGTGTGATGAGAATCAAATGAGTATCAATATCGCAAAGACATCTGTCATTTGCTTCATCTACACATCCTTCCATCTCAGATTATTTCATTGGTCCCTCTGTGTTGTCTCGCCCAGACAATATCAAATAGGTACCTTGGCATTCATTTCAATCCTGCCCTGAACTGGGGACCTCATATAAGTCAGATGGTAAAACGGGCATCAGATCAACTAAAATTTCTTATCCGACACTATTCCACGCCTCCAGAAAGGTAAAAGAAATACTCTACTTCTCATTGGTTCGCTCCATCTTGGAATATTCAACAACGACCTGGGATCCTCATCTTCAGTGCCACATTGATGCACTTTTTTTTTTTTTTTTTTTTTTTCTACTTTTCTCAATTTTATTTCGCATTTTAAAAACATAGCATTTTCATGACAATGTTGCATTTTGATTACAAATGAAGTACAGATAACATTTTT
>JASGXE010017517.1:0-10093 GCA_030068105.1 Sinentomon sp. SZTP_YWyxl
TATGTGTATGTGTGTACAGTATAAGCAAAATAATGTTTTTCTTCCCACAGATATCTATCTTCACAGCTGTAGCATGGGCCCCACTAAAGAGAAACGTAATTTAAAAACACAATAAAAGGCTGCTAACCATTAGTAAAATTAGATCAAAAGGCGACATTTCACTCCCACAGACATGGGGCTTGTGTCAAGCGAAGACTGAACGAACAGATCTGTTTCGGGCTGGAATCGGCTCCTGATGCTATACAATCATGATTTTATTTGCTTGATTGTCTCGTTTTAACTTTGAAATTGCTTTACATCTGTGACGAGTAACCTGCATTTTTATCTAAGTAGGTACACAACAACCAATTCCTTTATTGTTGAAATTGTTGTAATTGGAGAGAAATATTTAGGGTGCAAGAGTGGGGTGGGGTTGGTCTCGATAGGTCTATTGTTTGGCATGTTGGTGGCATGGTTGTGGGTTGGGTTGTTTCTTTTGTGGCATTGAGGTTGAATTAGACCACATCCAGAGAGTATGTCATCTGTCTGGATTTTACAAACCGTTAGCGGGCTTTTGTTGTGGATTTTAACAGATTTATCTTATCGATTGACGATTGCTTTGGTATTTGTTTTTCAGCAATTTTTGGGTTTTAACATGGAGCTGTGTGCTCCACAAAATGTTTTACGCTTTTGAAGTTATGCTAAAACCAGTTTCCAGCTCCTTTTAATTGAGTCAATGCCGCCTAAATTTTCGGTAGTGTAGTTCTCTGAGAGAGAGCTCTGAGGCAGCCTTGTCCATTTATGCAGGAGGTATCACAAAGGTTCTCTCAAAGGCATTCACTATTTCTTTCCACTTTCAGCTGACAGTGCTGCCAGGCCTGAGCCAGGTACAGGCAATGCCACGTGGGGTGGATCTTCCCAAGATACGCTTGATCTCGAGGAAGAAGAAGAAAATGATGCAGATGTCAAAAATGATGACCAATCATGCAAGTAGGTTTGGGGAAGTTCGTGCTCCTCCAAGTTCATTGCAAAAATAGGTACCTACCTTTTATTTTTTGTTATCCAATGGTAAAAATCTACAAAAAGTAACTGGTTCTCTTTGCCTGGAGTTTTCATAATTGGGCAACTGGACCAAGTAAAATTCAGCAGATAAGACAGTAGTTTTCAAAAGTAATGCTTTTTCTTTTGCTGAGCATGCCTATGAGAGATTATTCGAAGTTTTCTGTCATGTTTGAAATTTGAATCCTCCTCCAAGCATGGTCAGCATTCTCACGAGTAGCTTAGTGTCTCGTCAAACAAGGAAACAGCTAGTCTGTAGTTTCCCAGCCCATCGAGTAACCTTTCACCTTGTTAAAGAGAATGCCTCCAAGCGGATTTCATTTTGACTTCTTCCTAAAGAAATTATCACGTATCGGAAAATCAGTTAGAAATTTTTGGAGAAATATTTGGAAGGCAAATCCAATCTCTGCTACACATCTTCCTCACATTTTCCTCTTGCAGATTAAGTTGGCATAAATGGCAAAAGGGGTTCGCTGCGACTGCAGTTCCGGGGCTTGGAGATTTCCTTCTCAGTATTTGGAGAGGTTCTGTTGACTGAAATGCCACAATTTGTTTAATTTTATTTTCTTGTGTTTTCCCCAGTGAGGAAGATGATACTCAGGAAATTGAATTGCTCACTTCTGTTGATGGAGACAATGAGGATTCGTTTGCATTCTTGAATGGTCCTGGCACTGCTGCTTCTCTGCAGGCAGATTTATATCGCATTCATGGGCAAAGATCTCGGAGTAACCAGAACGTTAATCTTTCACAGTGAGTCCGAGTGGCACATTCTGTCTTGAAATCTTCCACGTTGATCTGTTGGTCTAGATCTGTTAATGTAAAGTAATTTTCTTTCTCCCTCCTCCTCCTCTCTCCTTCTCCCGCCTCCTCCTCTCTCCTAATCGGTTCCCACCTGTCCTGTCCTCATGTCACCTGATTACTTATTTTGTCAGTCCTCATGTGTTCTTTATGTCCCTGTTTTTAGTTAATTTAAGCAGCTTTGCCTTACTTGTCCTTATTTTGCATGGTCTCAACAGGAATTCCTCCTACTGGCCTTCTCATACCTCTTCAACTGGGGCGTTCAGGGTTATGAATGAAAGAATGCTGTTTTTTTAATGAGCATTCTGGAGCACCATTTGAGATTCCATTTCTTCAAAATGTCTTCCCCTTCATGGAGGGGGACACCACACCCCCTCCCCGGCGTTGTGTCTTGCGCAATGTGTCGTAGGTAACAACATTGCATTTTTTTCTTACTCTGCCCCTCTGAATGCTTCTCTGATCCCTCTTCAAAATTCCTGGCTACGGGGCTGTGTCTGTGTCCTTGTGTTACCAACTTGTCCTTATTTTTGAAAGTTGATTTTGAGTGGGAAGCCTGTCGAAGTCAATGTCAGGGAATGTCGATAGAGGGTGTGTCTGCCTGTCTGCTTCCCCATTTTTTTCTCCTGTTTCTGATCCTGCCCCCTTCCTGTGCTATCCTGCCCATTCCCTTTCCATCGCCATCACTCTACCTCACCTTGTTCCTTCCATCTCACCCCTCCTCCCTTCCCCTCCCTCTTGCTCGTCTCCTTCTTTCTCTCGCCTCATGCAACCGAATAGGCTACGAACATCTCCCCTTTTGTCTCCTTTCTTTCTTTTTTCCTTTCCTCCTGTTACCAGTCCCCCGTTCATGTTAACCAGGAGCCGCTACGTTGAGGATGGGTTGGATTTCGGACGCCCTTTTCATGATGCAACTTCTAAACCTTTCACATTCATTTGTTGTTCTGGATCTGTACAGTGATTATCTTTCTTTCTTTATTGGCTGTGCCAAGCAAAGCCTGTGAGTTCACTTTTTGTGCAGGACAAGCGGAGACTTTGTCTTTCAGAATAACAACTTCTCTTGGAAGCAGCTCATCTCAATTAATCACTGAAAGGCTCGGAAGGGTTCCGTTATCTCTGCTGCTGCAGACCTCCACTTTCTGTGCTAAACTACTTTGGGGTTTTGGCTTAGTGGCTCGTTTTCTGGGTGAACCCCCCCCCCCCCAAATGATCGTTAGCTTACTTTTCTGTTGGTTATTTTCTCGTCGTATGTATTGCTGTGATGTTGACTAGGCTGATGATGTTGTTGATTGGACTTGACTGGTGAAGTTGTTGATTGGATTGGGCTGGTGAAAGTTGGTGATGGATGGATTGTGCTGGTGAAAGTTGGTGATGGACTGGGCTGGTGAAGTTGTTGATTGGATTGGGCTGGTGAAGTTGTTAATTAGACTGGACTTGTGAAATTGTTGACTGAGTGGGCTGGTGAAGTTGTTCATTAACTGGGCTGGTGAAGTTGTTACTTGACTGGACTGGTAAAATTGTTGACTGAGTGGGCTGGTGAAGTTGTTGGTTGAGTGGGCTGCTGAAGTTGTGGTTTTGCTTACGGCAAATAGGAGATCTTACTTCAAGATTTTTTTACCAATTTTTGCTAATAATTTACTTGTGGTATAAAACCATGAGAGATGCAGAGCTCAAATTTTTGTTCTTGATATACCTACTCTTACAGTCCCCCAAAATTTTCAACAAAATCATGATTAGAAACTAAAAGGTTTCTTTTCTTTTAAATTCACGAAAAAAAGATTTCTCACCCCCTTAATTTCAGCGGTGGAAATGATACAGGGCTGGCAAATTTGTTGATTGGGTTACATTAGTACATTGAACGGGGTACATCAGTGCACACCTTAAAAACTCTCTTGTTCTCATGTCACATATTTTTTCTCTTTTTTTTCACCATGTACCTACAACAAAAATACAGCAACACTCACGGCAATGTCAATGTTATCCCTGGCCATGCGAGTGCTTTTGTCTCAACTGGTGATAACAAATTTCGTCCGAAACGGATCAACCAAAACGTCGATGAATCTGGATATGACTCATTACGGAGCATGAATGGGCCCATAGGTAAGCCCCTTTTTATAGTTTTCACATTCCGCAGTGTTGAATGTCTTAATTAAAGTCCATTCCAAACTTGATGTCATCCTTGGGGTTATCGAACTCCTTGTTGATGAATGAGGGGAGGGAGCTGTGTATCATAGCAAGTTTAGCATCATAATAGTTAAATCAAATGTCGGCCAATTCAGAAAAAATTTAGCCAGAATTTGGATAAAACAGCTACCAGGCCAGCAGTTTGAAAGGCGAACCCTCATCAATGACAACAACGAGCATGTTAAAAATGGTGACAATTCTTTGAAAATTTCGCTCAAAAGCCAGAAAATTTCGTTATTTGGCGGTTGGAAAAAAAGCCTAGAACCTGTCGAAAATGCCATGTTTCAGTTTACACCTTAAAATGGAACATGCAGATGGCGCCACATGTCTATGTGCAAATATGAATAAAAAATGTAGATGGCGCCACATCTTTGTTTTTTTTGTCTGTCTGCCTTGTGCAAATATAAGTCAAGCCTAAGCATTCAAGTATAAGGGCTTTGCCTTTCAAGGTGTCTGGTCAAAAGTCAGTGGTCGGAAGGATGAGAAACTATATGTGCTCCAGGTGCAGTGATTTGAACCTCGCACGGAAATACTTTCCTGTATTTGTCCCGGCCTGCTTTGGGCGACAGCGGACCCATAAAGCCTTGTATTGCACTACATCAGGGTGTGGGTCAGCTGAGGGGGTAACTTATCCTTTCCATATCCCTATATCCTTTTCCTTCCTTTCCTTAAGGGGGGGGCCAACCCAAGATTGAAATATTTTTGGCAAATTTTGCATGTCTGGTTTTTATTGCGTTCTCATGGAGAATTTTCTGACGAATTTAATGCAAAAAACCAGAGGTCAATATCTCAATCCGTTTTCAAATGAGAGACTTTTTTCGAACAGCGGAACATAGGATATTTTGTTCTTTCTGTCCTTTTCGTAAAATGCTTATTTGCCGCAAATCGCTTTTCGCCTGCTTTTTTAACTTTCGAAAGCTCTATCTCAGCCATTTGACAAGATAAAAAGGCCAAATTTTGTATACTGATGTAGTTTTTTGTTAGAAATGGAGTGACAGAGCCGGAATTTTGATATTTTCAATCTTTTTCCACTTTTTTGGGGCATTCATCTTCCCAAGTGCATCGCTTCTTAAAATACAAGTCCCGCAAGGAACCATTTCAAAGGTTTTGGGTCAAAAATGAAAAAACTGGCTCTGTCACTCCCTTTTGGCACCTGGAAGAGTTTGGCGCAAACTGAAGTTAAATAAGACATACCGTTATCATACAGGAGTCGCGCAAAGTTCCGCGTAATGATTTTTTACTAAAACATGAATAACTCTGGAATCACTTGAGATGCAGAGGTGAAATTTCACACGCAAACTTCTTTCACCTAACACCAAATGTGTGCAAAATTTGGCTGTAATCGAATAATAAACACCGAAGTTAGTAATTTTGGGTTGGCCCCCCCCCCTTAATCCCACATCCTGCCCAACAAGTCCAGGCCAAATAAAGGACTGGCAACATCTCGCCTGGAGCCAACGTCTCTCCTGGAGCACAAGGGCTTTTTGCTCAAGCTCCATTCCCTTCTCTTTGGAGAAGGAACCTGGCCTTTGGCCCCTACTCAACCCCCCCCCCCTTAGAACCTCGCAACGATTGTGTGCTGCGTGGAGTTGCGCACGCTTGGCACCTGAAGTCTGCAGCAGGGAACCGCCCTCCTTGGTTTAGGGTAGACTGCAGCGGTTTCGCATGTTATCCCGGAACAGCCTGCATTTCGTGGGAACCGGCGAAGTTGCGGTAATTTGGAAATTTCGTGGAAATTTGTGAATCCACAATTGCTGGAATTGCCTTTCAATTGTCGGAAATGGCAAAGAAATCACAAAAGATGATTGAAATTGCTGATTTCGTTGAAGCAGTGCCAATTCCATATCACCATTTTCAGTGTGCTCTACTGATAACGCCTGGCAAAATAAAATGTTTAAAATACATTCAAGGAAAAATTTGTTTGTTCCCTGCAGTTTGCAGGGCCAGGCATGATAACTCCCTGAACTTATATCTAACCATCCTTATTTTCACCTCATCAGAAAAAATGGTCTATCAACGCAAGTTTTGTTTGCATCCAGAAGTTTTCAAGGTGAGGCCTGATAATGCATGAGAAATGAATGTCTGAAGCCCTGCCGAGCTTATTTTCAAAGTAACTTGGAAAACCGTGACACCATGTACCACAGATATGACTTTGGCAGACTAATACCACATTTTCATCATGATTCCGTTTGAAATCAAAACTTTTTATGATAGGTCCTTTGAATGATTCGGATCCTCTTCCGTCGTGGAGCAATGCCTCCCACATGAATGCGACCAATCACAGCTCGGATGAGAGCATGAGACCCCACCACCCAGCCAGTGTCAATTCAACCTGCACTGGGTCTCCTGCACCAGCACCTGTGGTTCAGCAACAAGTGGCACAGGTTTGAACCAATCATTATCTTAATCATTTGGATTGTTCTCATGCCGTTGTTGTTGTCGTGTGATCTGAAGTGTCTCATTCCTTGTGTGTCAATTTCAAGCTCTGTCGCATCACAATGCAACCTTTGCACAGAAATTCCAAATTGCTCGTACAGCTCATTCCACTTGAAGATATGAGCCGAGAATGCTTCACACTCTTCCATTTAAATACACCGAAAAACTTTAATTTCTGTGCGAGAATGAAGTTTTTGACCGAGTTTTCATTGTTGAAAGAATTCTGAATTCACTCTGAGCACACTTGGGAGCATTCTTAGCTCATATCTTCAAGTGGAATGAGGAGTAGAAGGACTGCTTGGCACTCCTATCAATGACAACTGTGGCAGAGTTGAGCATAACACCAATCATCAGACACCTTCCGGTTTCATTTAAAATATCATTATCATTTGAAATAATAAATAATTGCCAATAATTGTTGGTGTTTCACTTTGCAATTCTGGAGATTGTTTTGTGTCGTTTTACTCTCATATTTGGGCACCTCTTCCTTGTTTGGGCAACACATGCCCGGATAGCAGTGGCCCAAAACAACGAGATCCAGCATGTACCTAGACCTCAATTTGCTATTTAGGGCCCAAAGCCCAGAAGGAGGATGCCCTGCAATCATCTGATGGAGCCATTTTCTCGAGTGATTGTCAGATTTTCAAAAAATAGGCAATTTCAGAGAGAATTGCTGGGTTCCCTCCACTGGATTTCATTCAAAACTCTGGAGTGCGACACTGGTTGGGCTGGAGGGTTTTCATCATCATTGGTTTGATTGATGAATTGATGACCACAGGCTTGTGTGCTGACTGGCCTGACCAGTGAAATTCTGCTCACATCACATGGCCTCAGCCCTCAATCATGAGTTTGACCTCTCACTCGACAATTAGCTTGATTTTTGGCGTTCATGTTTTTCTGTCTAGCTTCAGCGTCAGCTCGAGTCAGCCCTTTCAGTCACCCACTCACTCCTCATGGGCCAGTCACCAATGAACCACAGGCCACTGGACTACAGCCATTGGAGTTCACTTGTAGGTGGTCCTGGCCTTCATTGCAGTCTGCCTTCATCAGGCAGTGCAGTTGCAGGGGCGAACAGTAGTTCGCAGTTGTTCTGGGAACCAGTTCAGAACCTTGGGATGTCTCTACAGTTTCAGACGCAACAGATGATGATAATGCTCAGCCAGTGTTGCAGTCTTCTCTTGAAGCTGCAACAGGATTTGCAGAATTCAAACAATTCAATGCAGCAGGTAAGACTTCCCTCGTGCATGGTTTTTGCCAACAACTGCTGTTGGGCAACTGTGGGCGTTTAAAATGCCCAAGAATAGTTGGCAAGAATCACGCACTGGAGATGGCATCGGAATGATGTCAAAATACATATCCTTTGAGTTTTGATTTTTCTAACGGCGGGGAGATGTTATCAGGAATAAAATTTGCTCCGGACCAAATGTTTGCCCCTGCCCCACCATTTTCAAAATCGGCGGTACAGGATCACAAATTTGCTCTGGATTTAATTCCTGACATATCCCTGCCGTAAGTGTTTTAGAAAGTGTTCAGTTTATGGAAGAGAAAAGCACAGTAGTTTTGATGGGTTCAATGACCTCTGCGACCTGAACCATCAAATTTTTCTTGCTGCCTGCAACACCCGCTCACAATGCGGAGACGGAGTATGTGGGGATGATGCCAGCCAAGGGCAAGGATACTGGCCCTGTGATATCCAGATAATTTTACCATTGCCTTTACTGCATGCTGCCCAAAATGTGCATTGTGCACTTTGTGTAAGCTAAACCTCATTTATGCACTGGAAATTGGATCGTTGGATCTCGCGAACCAGTGAACCATGCACTTTTATCAATAACTTGCTAATTTTTAAAATTCCGATAAAATATTCAATCTGCATTCCTGACTAAAAATTGACATTAAAATGGGGAGTAAATGCCCCTCAAACAGTTTGAAATGGTGGCTGCCTGTCCCACTCACGCCGCTTAGTGCTGGCAGGCAATGGGCTGGTCGTGCATCGGCTAAAGGCTATTTCTCGTTGAGGTTAAGGCTTTTTCGTGCTTTTTGCAGTTTTCATCTGGCTTTTGTTCAAGAATTATTCTTTTTTAGTATCATAAATTCTTTGGCAGCTTTTGTGTGCCGTCCTGCACGGGCTTCTCCCAGGCTAAACAAAGTTCGGGTTGCAACTTTTTTTTGGCTCCTTTGACTTGGACTTATGTGCCAACCTGCACTGGCTTTGCCTGGCAGAGCCAGGCAACGGATTCCACAGGAACCTCTCCTGTTCTCGGCTGCCTTGACTGGCAAGCACCAAGCTTTTTAATGTGAGTGTCTCTCTGAGCCTTGGCTGCGCAGGGCCCAACACAGGCTATTCAGTAAGTTGTCCTGCAATCAGGAAAAATAGCAGATTTGAGATTGTATGTCACAAACTGCCAAATTCAAGGCAAATTTTATTCGGTCCCAGCAGTTTGCAGATCAGGGCCTGAAAATGCCTGCAAAATGAAAGAACAAAACAGGACAGGGTATCCGGAAAGAGCAGTATGTTATTGCAGACATTTCCTGCACATTTTTACCATTTTTCATATTATTTCTGAATTATTGTCAGGGTTGGGGCTCTTATCTATGTTGCAGGGTTGGGGCTCTTATCCACGTTGCAATTTATTCGCGAACAGTTCATTGAAATTATTAGTCTGCCGTATGTTACTTTCTTCATGCAATTTGAATGAGGGTGTACTGCTGCTAGACTGGAGAGTCTGTGTGAGGCAGATCTTTGGCCTCTTGCCTCAGCAGTTCATGGAATGCAATTGATTGCCCTTTGCTTGGTACCTAACCTTCATTGCAAGAACGATGTTATCATGGAAATTTTTACTTCGTTTCAGATGTTCACAAATTTCTGCTCTCAACAGCAGCATCAACCCTCCGCATCCCTCCAACAAGCAGTTCACAACGCCAGCAATACCGATGCCTCCCACCCTCACGATACCATTGCTGTGTCTGGTTGCTCTTCTAGCTATCAACCATCCCAGATCTTTGCTACAAACCTGGATGAAGGTGGTCTTCACTTGCAACAGGCAAATGCAGGAGGCCTGACGTGCACACATAACACCTTGTTTGGTCCCTCTTCTGCTTCGGGGCACGACAATGCAAAATCCGTTCCCGATGGTGCTGCCTCAACCAGTCAGACCAGCTGTGCAATGCTGAACAATCAGATCACTCCTGGGTCAAGAGCTAACAATTACTGGGACAATCTAAAGAGGTACCTACCTTGAGTGTATGGTGTCGCCTATCGGTCTATATCTGTTGACTTCTCTCGTTATGCTCATGTACATTGTTGTTGTTTTTTTTCAAATGTGTGCACCCATTTATTTTGCATACAAGAAATAAGTGGAGCCGCAGGGGTATCGAAACAGTTGGAAATTAAGAAATTGCCTGTTTATAGGAAAATTTCAACTCAAACCGTGAAGCAGTGCCGCTGATCCAAAAACCTGTCAGACTGGTGGTTTATTGTTAAACCTGGCAAAGGGGCCTCCAGCCAACCCTTCGCAAATTTGGTGAAAAGCTGTGTTTCTTCCCCTACAACTTCGCAAATTTAGTGAAAGGCTATGCTTCATCCCCTCAAACATCGCAAATTCAGTGAAAGTATGTTTCATCCCTCGATTCCCCCTTG
>JASGXE010017518.1:0-10023 GCA_030068105.1 Sinentomon sp. SZTP_YWyxl
ACAGCAATAAATGTGAAGAAGGCCCCGGGCGCATGCGAGCCCTGCACATGTCCAACGTCACAATCACAGTCTCAGATACGATTTGGGAATCTGGACTGCTGACATGGATCTCGGCACAGAGACAGATTTTGTGTGGAAAAAATGCTGGTTTTTCAAAATTGAGCATTCTGAGTACCATTTGAGGTTCCATTTTCTAAAAAGTTCTTCCTTTTCGGGGAGGGGACACACCCTGCCCGGCGTTGCACTTCGCGTGACGCATCGTCTGGGGCCCGCATAATTCCCCCCCCCGAAAAATTCATTCCTAGCTACAGCCCTGGGGGCGCCAACACTCTTTTAGTGCCCATGGGCGCCAGGCATCTAAATCCGGCCCTTCCTCCTGCTATCCGAAAATGTATGGTCAACTCACCTTGTCCCGCGATGAAAACCTGAATTGGCAGATTTGAGTGTCAAACGGAAAATATGTGATGTCACAATCACAGTAAGTGATGAACTTTCCGGAGATGGCGTACTCGACCCCTCCGTAGTGATTAATTAAGGCTTTTGAGGTAGGCGTTCTTCCTGGTGTATCTTGTGATAGAACTTCAAATCTGGAATTTGGAAGAGTGGGATCAAGAAAATGTCGCGAGGAATTCACAAACGTGGTATTATGTTATCTGACACCGAAACGGACCGAAAGTTCATTTGAAATCATGCATGCGACACGCTCATGATGGCATTTCCCAAATCCGCTCCATGCGTCAGATCCCGGAAAATTTACTGATGGCAGAATACAGTTTCCAATTCACTTTACGAATAGTTTCCAGCCATGTGAATGTTTTGACAACCAACCATAGCGTGAAAAAGATACAAAATTTGACATCTTAGAAACTGTCCACAAAGACTGTTCAAAGGCGAGTGCTCCGTGACTGTGAACCGTGTTGTAATGACTATGTTGTCGGCACCGTTTTGCTGTCCCGAATTGCGAAATTGCTTGACTTTGCATATCTGGTTAAACCATGCCGGTTTATCTATGCATGTATTGTATCTCGGTTTATCTGTGCATTGATATAGAAAGGGTTTATCTTTGGGCATGTCTTGAACTTACTTGGCCTATCAAGGTTTATCTATGCACATATTGAACTAATCGTTGCAGTTTATTGTGTTTTCTGTGTAGAGTACCTATCGCATTGTTCAAAGAAGCGTTTTCTTGTACTGTCGTTGCCTGGTTGTCTGATATGGGCAATTGAATTGGTAGTTGTGTTAAAAGGCTGCGATTATAATGCACGAACGATAATATACTTGTACATCGCAAATGAATAACAACAGGAAATAAAAGAATAGCCTGCCGAATTCATCGAATGCAAGTAGACCGATGGCTTTCCTACCTAGTATTTTTACTGGAGTCAATAAAAAGCAAAGTATCTTAGCTCCCACTGCTAAATTCTAACCCATTGTGAATAATCTCAGGCCTCCATATTTGGTCAGCAGAAGCAGTTATCTGTGTCACGTTACCGTAAGATCCGGGATTCCACCGTAGATTGTATGCAAACCAGGACTGTGGAGCATACGAAAAGATAAGGTCAGATTTTCGAAGACTTTCTATATGCGTACATTTTTCATGGTAGAAGACTTTCTACATGCGTACAGAACATAGATTGTTCGTACATTGCAGTCTTGCATAAAATTATATGCCAACCCATGCCAAGTTGCATAAAATGAATACTGTGTGGGCTGTCAAGTGTTGACGGATTACAACATTCCAGGGTTATCAAGTACTGTAAGAATTTGTGAGAGGGACAGCCACTTTGAGAACTGTATTCTCGCATCAATGAATCAATAATTATGAGACCAATCGAATGTATAAGAAAGAGTTCATTCAGACGGCAATTCTTGGAGAGCTTGGTGAACATTTGCGGCAATTATTCCGCTGTTTCTCGCAATGCGATGAGCAGCACGCAGTGGACTTTCCTGAAAGATTTCATTTTCTCAAAATCATTTTTTAATCGTAAACATATTATAGCAGAACTTAGGTAGACAAGATCTAGAGATGTCAAACATAATGTGGGTTAGGCCGATATTCCCCGATGAAGACATGCTGTACAGATTTCCCAAATATCACTTCAGAAAAGAGCATTGCATTTTTGAAGCAACTCTGCCAGCTTTGGAGTGGAGTTTGTTTCAATTCGAATGCATAACACCTGCAGCAGGCAGCCTGCCGAATCTGAACCTGAAATCTGCAGAAATGGCCCCACAGGATAAGATTGAAAAATAGCAAATAGAAGGGGTTGTCAAGTGACTTTTGGGAACCCCTGTATTTTTAAAACTCCAGGAAGTTCCTTGAACTAACCAGCTTGATTGTCATCGCCGTTGAAATCATTTGGTGCTCCAAATTCTATAAACGAAAAAGCATACTGAATTTTAGGGAAGTGTGGCTTGTTTTGAGAATCGCTTGGCCTGTCTCGTTACCTCAGGCCGTTGCTCCAAGAGCGTCTAGATCTTTGTTCCCAACTTCGATACTGCCACATTCAATGCGATGTTTCCAAGCTCACGCGAAGTGGCCATCCTGCCCTGATTTTTTTAGTTGGAATTTTACTTCGGTGAGATGAGAAGAGGCCACGTTATTCAGAGTATTTGCTGTGTCAAAATGCAATTCAACCGCAGCATAATTAAATCCTACATTAAGACTTACAAGGATGCGCTACCCGTACGCAAACTTCAAGCAACGTTGCCCCTTCCAAGCTCATTTTTCAAAAGGTCTCGGCTTGCGACTAACTGTGGCAACATAAGAAAATTAACCACGATGGTTAATACGAACTTTGAATTTTCGATTGTCCAAGAGAGGTTTTTCACGACACTGCCTGCGTTCGAATTGTTTTCTGCCAGGTGGACGTTCATCATAATTCAAAACAACACAAGTTGGCAACAGAACAGAATTGCCAACTTTTCATTTCAACGAGCACAATGTTCTTCACAGCAAAATCCCAAAGAAATGTTTGTCAATCAACCTATTCGAACGCTATAACATCTCAAGTCAAACACTTGGCAGGTCAAGAATAACTTACAATTTTGAACAATTGGTTGAGCGACACCGTCAAAAATGCAGGCAATATCTCTGAAGTGTTCATAACCGGCCTGATATGAGCGTTGTAGTCGTCTGGAAACAGATCTTTGTGCAATGTCTTTACTGCGTTTGGTTGACCAGTGACAATGGTCGGCATTGATAGAGCTGCTGATTACAAAAATATCAACGAAGTTTCATTTATCAACGAATTTCTCTTTTTCTACATGCCCAGTGCAAATCACGCCAAAATCCTACCAATTGATAACTTCGTTCCAAAGTGAAGCGTCATTTAGAGTCAATGGCAACATGCACTGCAAAATATAATTGCATTCGCGTGAGGCGTAAAATTGCATCAAGTTCTGTTGAAATAGCATGACCCTGTATTAGCCAGAACTTTGAAAATTCTACTATAATCGGAGAGTTTTGGCTGGCCCTGTATTCTATCGGATAGGCCTTGATGGTCAAATTTTCGACTGTAGACTCTCACCATAACTATCACCTCTTCCTGAAGCTCAATGGGCCCTTAATTTTCGCCGGATACATGTGTCCTTATTCCCTGCCGTGACTCACCTTCAGGTTCAACTCAATAACCAATTCAATGGATACATTTGTGTTGCAAAACTTTCATTTATGCACAACGTTTTTACTATGCCATTGTTGCGTTGAAAGTTTCATCCGTCTGTTGAATTGGCTATCTCGAGTTGATCCGGTGGGTTGCAATGGGGAACTTGGCCGGTAATTTTATTTCAAAACGATAAATTCAAAAGTTGCGCAACGCAAAAAACGGCAATTATTTTATTTAGCATGATGAGAGACCTTTATTGTTTTTTTCACTGGCCTTTAAATAATTTTATTTCCTCATTTTCAACGCTGCAACAATACAGGATGCTATTTCGTACGTTGCATGCTTCATTTGAGATTTTTATTCTTCGATCTCACATAATTCCTAAAATGTTACAAAAAAGCTACACCACTTCAGCAAAATTTTTAAGTTGCCTATTGCCATCCGTAAGGGTCAATTTGGTATGTTTTCGCCCTTTTGAAATGCATCAACGTACGCGTACATCGTTGTGAATGTGTCATGCTGCGTGCGAGCTTTATTTATTTTTTTAATGGGTCTAATTAGCTTTATCTCGAATTCAAAAACTGCAGCATGCGTGCGTGAATTATACACACAAAAAAAAAACAAGTCATCAAAGAGGGATATCTATCTGTTTTACTCGATAATTCCTCTAACTTGCAAAGTAAAACTCAATGGACAAAGATACTAACTCAGAATGCATGCAAGCACAAGACCTTTTGGAGCCATCGCAGAAATCTCCATCCTGGAGCAGTTCAGGATGACGCATAAATCAGCGACATCAGGATACGACGAAGAATCAACTGTGGACGATCAGGGAGATATAGTGTTCGCGGGTTAGGTATCGAGTGGCCAAGCTCAATGGAAGATTGGCACATTTTTCACCCGAAGAAAGTTGTCACGTGAAATATAGGAAGAATTAATGTGAACGTGCAATCACTACCTCCTCATCGCAGATTGTTGATATGCGTCTGATTTTCTTGCCTCTTCGAAGGTAGTCTTTGAAAATTCCGGTCGCATTTATCCCAGTCCACCCCTTTCTCCACATCACGAAGGCTATAGGAAAAAAAAAACAACTCCCATAGCAGAAAGAGGCGGTTGCTGCGCTTCAAATGAAATCTTCCCGAGTACTTAATTCCGCAGTAGAAGGATCTACAACTTTGTAGTTTGAAACAAACTGCCAGGAGTGACCGTTCGAGGTCAGAGCCCATACACTCTAAATACGAAGTTCAGTTTGGAATAGTATATTTTATCATGGGTTTAGATAGGAAGTGTTCTTTTAAGAACATTTATGGAACACTAGGTGTGTTCCAACAACACACTGAGTGTTCCATATATGTTTTGAAAAGAACACTTCCTCTCTAAGCCCATGTTAAAAAACAGTGTTCCAAACTGAACTTCGTGTTCAGAGTGTATAAGTGGATAGATCATGACGGGGATAAAGACACCTCCGAGTAGAGAGAAAAATTTTGGCCATCTAAATCAACGGAGAAAAATTTACTATCTCTGTGATAACCTCTCCGCCGTTTGTGTCTTTGGCGTTTTATTTTAGTTTTCCACATGGCAGTGAAGGCCCCAACTCTGACACGAAATTTTTCAGTAACTCGAGCTTTTTTAATCATCTGGTTGGCATTAATGGGTGCTTCGCAGTTCCTTTCATGCTCAGACACGGCAAAATGAAAACCATGCACTCCTAAAACATGACAAAGCGATGTAGGGGCTGCAACTTCTTAATTTTAACATAACGGCTCTGAAAAACGGGTTCAGAGCTATCTTTTGCGACCAAAAACAACCCTGTGCATGGGATTTGGCCATGCACAATGGGTGGACTTGAATATGATGCATCGGTATTTTCTAAAAGCTGTGTCGAAGGCACGAAAATAACTTTCCGCAGCAACGACCTCTGACTCTTCTGGAAATGAAGCCATTTTATTTCGAGGAAACCTATGCGAATGCCCTGTCGACGGGGTGCGTCAAAATTTCCAAACGGGTTATCTTTCATCTTTCGTTGACATGAAAACGGGTTTCAATGCATCCTTGGCCGATGTTGCGGGTGGCACCACTGACAAAACGTCAGCGTCGATTGCCGAAGCCCTGTGGCTTGCTGCTTCAGTCCTGTGGGCATTCCGGCAATGCAATCTTAAATTTCACGCAATGCCTTAACCTCTGGTTGACATGCAGAGCATCTTTCGATGCGGATGCGAATCGTTCATTTTTTCGTGAACTTGGTATTCACAATTGTGCACAAATTATCTCCATTTTCGTAACGTAACATTGTTTTGGTGAGTGACAATGATTTTCAAATTAAATAGGGTTTGGCGCTCTAGCCAGCACAGACGGTCGGCAAACACAAATTGAAACTGGTTATCCCCAGACAGCGCCCACTGTTCTTTTCTCCCGGGCGAATATGCACGCTCATTCTGCACGCAAACACAATGCTTGTTTTGCAGTTTCAGAAGTTTCATTCGCGAGCGACTTCTACAATTTTATGGCGTCACCCACAAAATTGCACCGAAAATACCTTGACAGAAAGTCAAATCCCAAAACTGGATGTGGCCGGTCTTTCAGTGAGTCTTCATGAAATCCAACTGTCTGATCTGAGAGTTCGGAAAGTATAGAATTGCATATTTTGGAGACCGCCTTTTCCGAGCCCATCGTTTCAACGCACTGATGCATGTGGCCATCTTTTGTTAGACGGCTGCCTTGACGCCCAGTCTAATTCAATCCAATTGAAGCAAACAATACAATGGGGAGATTGTTGCCGTCATTGCGCTTGTATAGTGTTAGGAGAGAGGAATATTTGCGATCGGACAACAGTCCCGCGGTCCATACACTTATACAGTACACTCGTATGCAGTGGTAACTACGTTGGGTGCACATTTTTTTTTCCAATCCACTTCCGCATGCGCGTCTCTGATTGGCTGTTGGGAATTCCAGCCAATTTCACAGCCAAATTTCAAAACCAAACTTAACAAGCCTAACCTGACCTAACCTAACCTGACCTCACCTTACCCTATTGCAACCCCAGAAAGAGTTGCGAAGCGGTGGCGAACACGCTAAATGGCAAAAAGTGGTAGCAATGCAAAAATGCCAAAAATTGATGACGTCATAAATTCAGACGACGGGATTGGCTGGTGCGATGCTGCTGTCCGCGGAAGTGGATTGGAAAAAAAATTATGCACGTTGGGTCCCGCGTAGCACACTTTCCCGTTTCAATGTCTTTTTGGCAACATAAAGAATTCCACAAGGGGAATTTTCTTTCGACTTTTGTTTGAGAGAGTTTCAGAAGCGAATTCGATGCAGTAGCATTTCATGTGACAAAATTGCGTTCGAGCGAAATTTGTTTTGCCTGTGCTTCGGGAAGCCGGGTGAACCAGCCACCATCTTCAAATTCTCAACATTGGAATATCTGTGGTCCGCAGTGTCAATGGCAGCAAAAGTCTAAAATGCACTCCCGTATAGATGACTCAATCCCCACCCCAGAAATATGGCTATCAAAGCCCGACATTTGTCAATTTATGCATTGTCAATGCATCGCAATGATGCACTGAAACCCGTTCATTCAAACACTCTTGCTGGCTTCGCGGAAATAACGGATGTGTGTCCGCATATTTGAATGCTCAGAATGTTTCGGGTTCCTAAACACTGGCGGCTTGACACAATTCCACGGAGCCAGATTCTTTAAGCTCTCGCAGTACAGGATCTGACTTATTGATTGATATTCTATATTTTCGGAGTTTCCTCCAATATCAACATCCTTTTACCTTGCCGGCAAATCATGTTGATTATTATTATTATAATAATCAACATGATTTGCCGGCAAGGTAAAAGGCACATGCAATTATAAGGAACCGGAGAGCTGCATTTTCAAGAACATGTTCAAGTTTCAAGTTGCGATTCAAGTTATAATCAATTACAATGACATGTTTACAAAAACAAGTTCAGGCGATGGTTTATTTAAAAACCAATCCTGTAAGAAGGATAAATGCCCAAGTGTTGTATAGCAACAATTTCCCAAGCAACCTTCAAGTGGCACAGAGCCTAGCTGCAAGAGAGGGATATTGGCGACATGGATACAGGATTGTCGCAATAGTGCTTGCTCTTCTATGAACTGGCGCCAATGTATTGCTTGCACAGGTTCATTCAAGCATGCACCCTATATTGGACAACTAAAATGAATGACAGGGCTTTAAAGAATCCTCATTTTTCATACCATTGACACCACTACCAGAGCCCCTATTGGTTCAAATTAAATAACTGGAAGTGGTGTTCCGTAGGCGTGTTTCCCATGATGTAGTTGCGTCTGGATGGCCTCATGCATTGCAGCCTGTTCAAGAAATACCGAGATTTTGAAATAATAGCGGTTTTGTTCGGCTTCGGAACACCAGGGTGGCGAGTGGGCAAAATATTGCAATCTGCACAATGTGAGACATGACTGTCTCCAAAAAGTCATAGCTCTATCCCAGATCGTCGATGCGAACCCAGTTCGTTGCTACGAATTCGGCACAATTCTCGAATGCTGCATGTGGTCCTCTACATTTCGAATTCCTGGGGCACTTTTTGTATTTTTGCGCCGCAGGATATGATAATATCGAAGGCTAACAGCTCGACCTTCGATCTAATCACAATGAACGATGCGAAAATCCAGCAATCGGTTTTCCCTATCCACGTAGTTGTCCCTCGCTTCGCACTAAATGCAATATCCGTGAATTAAAGTGTACAACAGTCCAATATCGACGGTTTGGGTGACTGCATTTGATCCAGGAATGTTGGTGTTCAGAGACTTCAAAACAACTGTCCGAATATTGCTCTTGTATACAGTCACAGACACAAAATTGACTCCCTTAATGCAAGTAACCACATTGGATCATATGAGAGCATTATTTTTTCTGTGACTGTACAGCAGATAAAATTTTAGAAAAGACACATACGGCGAGTGACTTGCTGGAATTCTCTAGCTCAGAATAACTCAAATACTTCTTTACTCTCGGAATATTTCCTCTTCGGAGAAGATGATTGGTGAAGATTGGTGGTGATTTCAACTGCCCTTCCCTTTTATCATTACTAAATGGCAGACCATGTAGGGCAAACGGAAACGATTTATTTGTCTTTGATATTGTCGATTCATTTGCTTTGAATCAACATCGTCTCCCAGCCAACTAGGAGCTGTAATACCGCTGCAACCTTCCTTGATTTAGCGTTGACAAATTTCGATGTTCCATCTCCAACCACTTCAGTTGTACCAGGTCTATCTGACCATGACGCCATCATTCTGTCATTTCCGTCAATGAAATGCAAGCCTTTACCCACTGGCCAAAGACGGGCAATCAAGAATTATGACAATGTTAACTGGCCGAGTCTAAATGCCTCTTTGAAAACCAACCCATTATTTTTTGACATTTTTATTGCCAACAGGTCGGTAAATGATGTCTGGGACACTTTCAAACATACATTGCTTGCCTGCTTAAGCACTATTCCTGAAAAGCGTAAAAAATCCGACAGAAAGTTTCCGTGGGTTAATAGGAAGCTGAAATTACTCCTTCGTAAAAAGAGAAAAGCGCATTCTGTTCTTAAACATTGCGAAACTGCAACTCACCGTCAACAATATGAATCTTTAAGAGATGAATGTGCTGGATTAAACTCAGAACTCTTTGGTGCATTTATTTCCCGTGCCATTTCAAGTAGTTATTCCCGTCAATTTTGGGCCTATTTAAAATCACAGAGAAAGAAGAAAACAATCCCCCAAATCACAGATGCAAATGGTGTTGCCTCGAATTCTGCCAACATTCTCAATGATTATTTTGCCAGTATTTTTTCGCCTTTTGATATGCCTGTTAATGCAGATGCCGGTGCCGCCACTCCAAATGACCTTGGTGATAATTTTGTGGAACCCAGTCTCATAAAATCGAATAAACCGCCTGGACCGGATGGTCTGCCTGGGAGATTGCTCAAAGAATTGGCCCCTTCTCTTTCTGCTCCCATGGCTTCTCTTTTTAATCTAATTTGCAACAGACGTGAAATTCCCCTGGACTGGAAACGGGCAATTGTTACGCCAATACCCAAGAAGGATTGCCCAAGCAATTCTCCATCAGGGTACCGTCCCATTTCCTTGACATGCATCTTATCGAAAGTTTTTGAAAAGGTTATTTGTAAATACATTACATCTTTTCTCTCCAGCATCAATTATCTTCACCCGAATCAATTTGGCTTTAGGCAAAAGCGTTCATGTGAAGCTCAACTTGTGTTGTTTGTTGATGACATTGCGCGGTCCCTGGACTCGAATATCCCTGTGCATGCCGCATTTCTTGACCTAACCAAGGCTTTCGACTTGGTGAGTCATTCCAAACTTATTCAAAAATTGCAATCAATCGGAATGCCGTTAAATATGGTTCAATAAGAAATT
>JASGXE010017520.1:0-11633 GCA_030068105.1 Sinentomon sp. SZTP_YWyxl
GTCATTGCCCGCATTGGTATGAATCAATATCTCCAAAGAAAAATGTTGGAAATGGGGCGCAAACCAAAGAAATAAGCAACACAAGCGTCCAGGTGCGTTGTTCTTTCTGTAGCGCAATTCAAGTTAAAAATCGCGGAACTGTTTGAAACGCAAATTGATGTTGGTTTTATTGTTTTCTGGCGCGGCGAAAGTCAAATCTGATCGTGTGATCGATCGGATTTTGAAAATTGCGCGGTCATTACCCTGCATTGGTATGAATCAATATCTCCATATCTATATCGGAAATATCGGAAGATGGAAATATCTCAATATCTCCATCAATATCGATCGGATTTTGAAAATTGCGCGGTCATTGCCCTGCATTGGTATGAATCAATATCTCCAAAGAAAAATGTTGGAAATGGGGCGCAAACCAAAGAAATAAGCAACACAAGCGTCCAGGTGCGTTGTTCTTTCTTTAGCGCAATTCAAGTTAAAAATCGCGGAACTATTTGAAACGCAAAATGATGTTGGTTTTGTTGTCATCTGGCGCGGCGAAAGTCAAATCTGATCGTCTGATCGATCGGATTTTGAAAATTGCGCGGTCATTGCCCTGCATTGGTGAATCAATATCTCCAAAGAAAAATGTTGGAAATGGGGCGCAAACCGAAGAAATAAGCGCAGCACAGGCGTCCAGGTGCGTTGTTCTTTCTTTAGCGCAATTCAAGTTAAAAATCGCGGAACTGTTTGAAACGCAAATTGATGTTGGTTTTATTGTTTTCTGGCGCGGCGAAAGTCAAATCTGATCGTCTGATCGATCGGATTTTGAAAATTGCGCGGTCATTGTCCCTGCTTTTGTGAGTCAATATCTCCGGTGTAAAATGTTGGAAATGGGGCGCAAACAACAGAAGAAATCCAGTGGTATAATGGTGGCCATACAGCCCCAATGTGATATAAAATGTACGAAAAACATCAGCAGACAATATGGCCTGAGCAATGGACAGTATAGCCATGACTGGGACATTTATGGATTTATTCTGCGTGAATGGGGGATTCACGCAGATTAGATTTATTCTGCGTGAATGCGTAGCAAACTGGGGGACCTCGAATGCCACTTACATTGTCATCATGTTCTTGAAATCAATCTTTTTTTCGACACCCTGCAAAAAAGATTCAAAAATCGACTGCCATCATTCTGCACATCGTGTTACAGAAAATAAAGATCCTTTATCCCCAAGCAAGCATATTTGCTGCCAGGCAGCAAAAACAAAATGATTCTTGATTATTGTTATTGGCTTTTTCCAACTTTTCTCCTTTTACTCGAATGGAATTTTTGGAGAAAAAATCCGATACTTGGAATTGCTGGGAATTTTCCTGAAGATGGTGACATCTAGGTACATTTGTTCGTGAGGGGAGAGCTCTATGGGATACCTGCTGGATGATAGTCCCCATGCAAGATGCGTAATTTGATTGCCCCTCCGTGCAGCTTCGAATAAAAGATACGTTGCCTCTAAAATGTGATTTGCATGTAAAAAACCATGTGCAACCGTTTTTCTGATCTGGAAAGCTTTTTTGCTCTTTTATCAATTTTCATGTTTGCCACCCTGATTTCAGCCAGCTTACCTTCCTTAAGATTACCAAACCCTGCTCCGGAATAAATGCTGGCAACTGGCAATTCCATACTTTTTGCCAAATTGAACTAAGTGAATTGATTCGATCAATTGGCAAAAGAGAGATGTCTTTTTGTTGATTTCCGCCAGTCAGGCAAACTTTTGAATGTGCGTTTTTTCCAGGGCAGCTGTCGATAGATTGTGATGGTGTCGTCTGCATACAGGGAAGCCCAAAAATCTTTGGGCAAGGGCAAAGAAAATGAAAATCTGCCGTTTCATTCATGGTTTGTGATCTGCAACTTTTTCTGGCTCCAACCATGCATGTAATCACTTTATCTGAATACATGTACTGTACAGGGCAGCCCAAATGTCTTGTGGCCATTTTTGGAAAAAGTTAAATTTGCTGCTTTTTTCCATATAATTAAAAAATTTTCACAATTTTCGATTGACGTCCTGACATCAGTGGCTAGAGCTGGAAAATATTTCAGATCACAAAAAAATTAAAACACTAAATTTACATTTTACATGTGGCCAATGACTTTTGAGATGCCCTGGATGGTGTTCGAACTGTGGTCACATTTCATTCTGCATGCACATCAATTTTACCATTGTGGATGATGTGGGCTTGGATAAATTAGCATCAGTCATCAGCTCTGGTTGCTGCAGGATTGGCATTGTTGGTGTGCCTGTGTCCAGGACTCCACTCGTTCTCGGTTCAGTGCCCATATCAGAGTTTGTTTCGTCATGCTTGAATATCGTGGCCGAAAATCATCCCATTCTTGGGTAATTTATTCATTTAGATCCGATCCTAATTACACGGCGGGCATGCAGCTCTCTTTTTTTCATTGGCATACGAGTCACCTGGCTGGCAGGAGGCAGGTTGACATTGACATTTCATTTCTATGTGCAACATCCAGGGGAAAGTGCTGTCTGGCTTTCATCTTTTCTATTCTCCTGAAACACGTTAAAAATAGAACTCATCTATTAATTATTGCAGCAAGAACGTGAATAAACGCCTTGCTTCCTGTACTTTTTTCTTGTGCAATCATCTACCAGCTTCCATTCTGAAAGTGGAGGCGGCCAGGTTTTAATATCTGGTGCGATTCTCAACTCAGCTGACTGTTTGATAGCAGAACTCTTTTTTTGAAAGTGTTTTTTACGCTGCAGTTTTTTTGGCTGACGGAGTGTTCGATGTCCTTGTTTTACACCTCTCCATGGCAGAGCTGTTTAATTTTACATCATTGCAATTGATTGATTTTGCACAAATTTTTTCACGTGCCAGGCACATTCTTACCTCACGTCCTTTGCATTTTACAATGCACTTTTTGGTTTCATTAGTCAATCATTGCTGCTTATGGTTTCCTTTGCCATGCATCATCATTTATTCCAGCTTCCTCCATTACATTGCCATTTTATGTCAGCTTCATTTACCATTCATCGCGAGAGGTCTGAAACACATGAGAATTTTACTTCACGATAACCTGGAAACTCACAGATTAGAAGATTGCATTCGTCTTGATATTCATGTGATCTGGCCATAACTGGCTCTCTTTACCACATGCTGCCATCGGCTCCCTTTACCACATGCTACGTACCATTTTCTGCTGCCATTTATGGCTCCCTTTACCAAAGGCTGCCATTTCTGGCTACCTTTACCTCATGCTATCATTTTCTGCTGCCATTTATGGCTCCCTTTACCAAATGCTACCATTTCTGGCTCCCTTCACCTCATGCTGCCATTTTCTGCTGCCATTTATGGCTCCCTTTACCAAATGCTGCCATTTCTGGCTCCCTTTACCTCATGCTATCATTTTCTGCTGCCATTTATGGCTCCCTTTACCAAATGCTGCCATTTCTGGCTCCCTTTACCTCATGCTGCCATTTATGGCTCCCTTTACCAAATGCTGCCATTTCTGGCTCCCTTTACCTCATGCTACCATTTGCTGCTGCCATTTATGGCTCCCTTTACCAAATACTGCCCTTTTTTGCTGCCATTTCTGGCTCCCTTTACCTCATGCTGCCATTTTTTCTGCCATTTCTGGCTCCCTTTACCAAATGCTGCCATTTTCTGCTTCCATTTCTAACTCCCTTTGCCACAATTTTCTGCTGCCATTTCTGGCTTTCTTTACCACATGCTACCGTTTTCTGCACCCTTTGCCACACGTTCTCAGTCTACCAGCCAAAATATCATTTTGAAAGGGTCGTGATTTTGCCAAAAGCCATTGGTCTTAATGACTTCTTGCTTGCGTTGATGGATGATTGGTGGCAGAGTGATCTTATTGAATTGAAAAAAAAGAATAGAGCAGAATTTGGTTATCATGCTGAACAATATCATCAATAGATTTCCTCGCCCGTTCAATAGATTTCGTCGCCCGTTGAGCATGTCTTTCCCACTCTTATCCCAATTTTCCTAGTGTGAGCAAGAGCGATCATCAATAAAGGTTCGGTTGTGTCATTCCCACACTCATCCAGTTTTTATTTTTTGCTTGGGATTCAATGGTGTGTTATAAGAAACTAGATTTTTCATCTGCTTGGTGATGTGGGAGCCCTTGGGCCGCTCCCACTGGTTGAATTCCCAGGGCACCGATCTGGTGAAGCTATCCCGAAATCTAAATGGCAATAGCTGCGAAAGGATGAGTTGTATACTGGAGTCATTCATTGTCTACCCCCTGCAGCAGCTGGATCTGGGATTCATCATCAGATATGCATTTGGGGGGAAACAGATTGGATCTCCCGTCGATGACCAAATGAAGGGTGGCCACAGTGCGGGAAGTGATTCATCTCTTGCGTTGGTTGCAGCGAGTTCAGGGGCAGGAGAAACCCCCGTGGATGATCCTTTTATGTGCCTATGTGTGTGGCTTGTTGGTTTCATCTGCGACTGGGATCTGGTACTCATCTTGATGGGGCTTGTTTTGCTTCACTCATTCCCACGTCCGTCACCCGTGTTGGGCACCGAGCCGCTTCCCGATTGGAGGATGCCACTGCTCCTATCTCCTGCTGACATCAATGCTGACGACAGTGACAGTGATGCTGACGACACAAGTAGTGACTCGTTAACGATAGAATCGTTTTCGTCCACCACAGAAGAAATTTGCGAACTGTACTCTTGCCTTGCCTCAGATCTGCCCTTTGATTTTCTGCCGACGGCTGCGTGCCAAAATGCTGCTTTGTTGGGCCTTGATCCTTCTCCTGTCACTGTTGAACTCTCGGAGCTTCCTTCGGTGCCACCCGAGGATTCTATGCTTCAGATAGAAGGAAGGGATTTACCTGTGGAGATCGGTGAGAACAAACTCGATATTTCTGGACAACAAAGTGAGGGCAGCAGTGTTGACAGTGCATCAGATGAAACTGATCTCGGGTACGGAAGAATTTGTTATTAATTTGCTTGGTTCATTTTTGCCGAAAAGGCATAATTTCTTCTGAAAAAGAACACTGCTAGCTGCTGCAGTATTTCTAGTCACTGGATATGGAGAATTTGGGGACTTGAAAATGTTGAAAAATAGTGCATGTCAGGGTTGGGCATAGGGGGGGTTACCCCTCCCCTGGCCTTCGGCCGAGGCTAGGCTACCCCCCAGCCTTTTTCCGACGGTACCCTTGGCCGAAGGCCAAGGGTACCGTCGGAAAAAGGTGGGAAAAGAGTCCTGGTGTGTGTGCAGGGCACACACCAGGACTTCAATAGGAGCAACATTGTTTCTTTGTACTTTCTGTTTTGATTCCCCTGCCGGAAAAAGGCTAGGGGGGGTAACCTCTGCCTTTGGCCGAGGTTACCCCCCCTACCTTAGAATGCTGCTGTCAAAGTCCTTCCTGGTGTGTGCCGTGCACACACCAGGAAGGACTTCAATAGCAACATTCTGTTTCTTTTGTACCTCTTCCTTTTTGATCCCCCTGCCGGAAAAAGGCAAGGGGGGGGGGTAACCTCGGCCTTTGGCTCAGGTTACCCCCTAGCCTTTTTCCAAGGGTACCTTTGGCCAAAGTCCTCGTGTGTCCGGCACACACCAGGAAGGACTTCAATTGCAACATTCTGTTTCTTTTGTAATTCCTGTTTTGATTCCCCTGCCGGAAAAAGGCTAGGGGGGTAACCTCGACCTTCGGCCGATGTTACCCCCTAGCCTTTTTCCGAGGGGACCCTTGGCCGAAGTCCTGGTGTGTGCCATGCACACCCCAGGACTTCAATAGCTACATTCTGTTTCTTTTGTACTTTCTGTTTTGATTTACAGAAAATGGTAAAATGAAAAAAAAACTCATCCAGAAAGTCGTGTCTGACAGTTATTTCCTTGCTCCATCTATTGCGACTGCAAACCCTCCAGGATAAGAAAAAAAGGACCTGAAATGTCGTAAAATGGCATCTGAGGACCCCTAATTTTTCAAAAAAGCTTCAGCTTTTGGGGGACGCTGTCCCCCAAACCCCCTGCCGGGGGCGCTACCCCCTGGACCCCCGCTGGGGGCACAGCCCCCCAGACCCCCCAAGCTGGGGGGCTGCCGCCCCGACCCCCTGCACTTTCGGTGCCCCCCCCCCGTCGTAGACCTCTTTACCCCCCTATAAGGTACCCAACCTTGCCCATCCCTGGTGCATGTCTTGTTTTTTTTTAATTTTGCAACTTGTTGCACTTTTTAAATCTTAAGGCGGGGATATCAACTCCGGAATAACGCTAATCGGAGCTGTGGATGGAATTTTTTCCATTGAAGCAAAAATGCAGCATCATTCCGGAGTGGATGTCCCCTCCATTTAGTCGAGTTTTTTCTTCCCAACCCTCTGATTTGAGAGCCACTCGAATTGGTTTGGTAGTGGACTACTCGGTTTTACATCGTTGGTTGACAGACTCTGGCCAAACAATCTGAAAAATCTGCTCTAAAATGTTATGGCCAACATGTTCGTTAAGGTGTAGTTTTCTGGCAAGATTTTCTCACCAACGTTCACGATAACATTGACGTCAAGAATGAAGTCTGCACAAATTGGCATGTTTTTTTTCATTGAAACATTATTCGTATCCTCTTAGATTGCAGGCACATAAGGAATGTCAGCAAGGGATGCAGATTTGCCCATTTTTTGTGTGATTATGCCCAATGCGCTGGATTTTTGCAACGCCACAATGGAGCCCTGCAGCAGTGAGCAGAGTCGTTGATTCATAAGCCGTGCCGGATTTCCCTATGGACCGGGGTCCAGGGGCCCCCCACCAATGAGGGCCCCATCAGACAGTCCTCATAACTGTTTTTATTCGATGTCAGTTATTTTCCTGTCCTCCAAAATCTCTTCTAACGTAAACGAGTTTGGGATAAAAGTAAAGCTAACGTATTCTAACCAAAACACATCATTTTGATCTTGAAAATCGCCGTGATGTAAAAGAACCTAACTTCAACTGCGCATATCGGTGAGAAATAGAGAAAAATACTCCAACGTTTCATGTCAACAGCCTACAAGAATGGGCAGAAGGTCAAACTGAAGTTTGTTAGAATGTCACTTTGACAGAAAGCGAATAACTTCGAATCATATCTGGATTGAATGACAAATAGGCTGAATGTATTGTGTAACGTGAAATTAAATCCCAGCAGCAATGTCGGCTCAGTTGAGTTCTGTGTCATTTTACTGGCTGTTACGTTTCCTCACGTGTTTTTTCCTTGAAGCGTTTTTCTTACTATGGTAGAAAAACGCTGCAGGGAAAAAACACTTGAGGAAACGTAACTTAGCCAGTAAAATGACACCGAACGCAACTGAGCCGACATTGCTGCTGGGATTTAATTTCACGTTACACAATACATAGGTTCGAATGGCGATTAGTCCGAATGCATTTTAGTCCGAGTGGGTTTTAGAGCGAATAATTACAAGGTCGAATGATTTTAAGGTCGGATTGTCTTTGGATAGAATCCATTTCATCAGAATGTACTTTACTCCGAACGGCGATTTAGCCGAATGCGTTTTGGATCTAGTGGTTTTTTGATCGAAGTGTTTTAGCTCGAATGGTGATTGCATCGGATTTTCGGTCTAAAAAGCATTCAATCCAAAGCATATTCGATCCAGGTTTGTTCCCCCTGTTTTTTTATTCAATGCTGCCCACAAGGGAATGCTGATTGCAGAATTAATGAAAAGATTTCAAGTCGAAGAAGTGCAACAAATACAAGCAACAAATTGAAACAAATTATCAGGAAGAATCAATGGAAAAAGGTCGCGTGACTGGACAATAGCTACAAGGAGCTATGCCCAGGGATGCTTTAGTCCTTGCAGGATGTGTGCCCTCTACCATTAAATGGTAAGGGGCACACAGGAATGGGAATTCCAGACTCGAAAAAGTGCAGGGAAAGAATAAATTATAATATCTGTTTGTGCTACAAATCGGGGTTGCGAGAGCAAGGCTGTTGACTGTTTTGCATTGATTCGGTTGAATTGAAAGGTACCTTGGTGTTGAAGTTGCAAGAGTGGGTGACGGACAATATCACTTTGTAGCTTAATTCGATGCTCTCGGCGATGCTGAGCCAGAAGGATGAAGCCAAGTTTCTTAAGCAGACGTTGCATTGGAAGGACTCCCATGGTCACATTGCATGCGAAAGACCCCGTGATCACTTGCAATCGAAAGACCCCACGATCATATTGCATTTGGAAGACCCCACGATCACATTGCCTTCGAAAGACCACGTGATCACAATTATCACATTGCATTCGAAAGACACGTGATCACATTGTCATTGCATTGGTAAGACCCCGTGATCACATTGCATTCGAAAGACCCCATGATCACGTAGCATTCGAAAGACCCCGTGATCATATTCATTGGAAAGACCCTGATCATGTGCACAGCAATTTCTTTGGATCATTTCCATCCTCAAAATGATTGAACGTGTAACCTCTACGCCTGGATGGCCCTGGCCCCTGATTGGGGCTTAATTGGACATGCAAAGAAAAGGTTTTCTGGTAAACAAGGTGCCGATGATGGATAACCAACCTGATCACATAGTTTGAATGATGTTTTTTTTTTTCTTCTTATTTTACAGGCCCGATTACCAGAATAATTGCGGTGATCTCAGCGAAGAGGAAGAGGAAGAAATTTTGGGTTCTGATGGTGATGAACAGGAAGACCCGAAAGATTATTGCTCTGGTTAGTGCATCGGTTGATGGTTGAGAAACCTTGGGTTTTAACCAGCAACATTGACCTGAATTATCCAGCTGTAGGCCTTGTGGTGATGGTGGTAAGGTGAGATCGTGCCAGAGGGATCTCAAATGGCTAGGGTCAATGAGCACTTATTGCTGTCTTTTGCAGCATTTCACTCGGTGGAATCCCAGGAGGCACTTACTCCTCTGGCGGGCTTCCATCTGGTTTTTCGAGATCCATTTTTCGAGTTTTTATTTTATTTTTCAACGTGAGAAAAAGAAATCGGACAATGTCTGGCCTATTTTTTTTCATCTTTGGCTCAGTTTCGGAAACTCGGCAAATCAGTCTGTGCGAACAATACAAAATGCTCCAAATAGCTAGCCGCCTGCATGAAACATCAAAACAATTTCTTGAACATGGATTTTTTTTATCATAAATGTTCAGATTTATAAATAATCTGATCCCCCTTTCCCTTAAAATGGCATCATTCTGCCACAGGGAGTAAATGAGAAACTCTTTGAACAGGAAATGAGAACTCTTTCATACAATAAACTCTTTCATACAAGGAACTCTTTCATACAAGGAAATGAGGAACTCTTTGAATCTTTTCCACCCAAACACCGAACTTTACATCCAACTTCTGACATGAACAGCCAAGCAGATCGCCTAAAGCTACGTCAGGCTGGACAGATTTTTTGCATCAGACTTTTTTTAGTTTGTCTGTTCAAAATACTTTTTCAGTTGCAACAATGGGCAATGGTCAAACAATGCTCCTCCAATGTTCTCCTTTGCCCATTGTTGCAAGTGACAATCTGTTTTGGAGAGACGATCTAAAAAAGTCTGATGCAAAATATCTGTCCATTCTGATGCGGCAAAAGGATCAGTATTTCCGGACTGGAGAAATGGATCGACAACAGTGAAGGACATTTTTGATTTTCCTTGTATCCCCCACTTGCTCCTACTCCACCAATCTTCGCATCATGGAGGAGGGTACAAGTAAGTAAGAGAACGATGAGGGCAAAGAAACGTTGGTCGTGAGATGCCGAAAGTGAACAACAGTGGGACGTCCTTGGTGATGGAAGGAGGAAGTTATTTTTTCCATGCAGATACTTCATGCAGTGTAACTTTGCAGTTTGCGTAAATTCATTTTGGCTGACATTTACCTGACCCCATGGAGAAGTGTTCCGAAATAGCGCTAATCCGAGGTAGCGGGGAAAAAATCTCCATTTACTTCAATGCTAAAAATTATACCTGCAACCTCGGATTAACTCTATTCCGAAGCACTTCTCCCTGGGGTTGGTGTATCATTTTATATTTTTCCTTTCGACAGGTGGATATCACCCTGTAAATATCGGTGACGTTTTTAACGACCATTACCACGTCCTACGGAAGCTGGGTTGGGGCCATTTCTCTACTGTTTGGTTGTGCTGGGATCACAGGTAAGGAATTGGGCAATTTTATATGCTTCTTACTGTATTTATTTTTCCTTTTTGTTTCTAATTTCACTGCTTGATGAGTTGGCCACTTGAAAGTGCATTTCTTCATGTTCTGTCTCTGGCGTGTATTTGGCACAAAAGCGAAGATGCCTTGACTGGTGCAGGAGTGCATATAAAATCGAGCAGATGAGGCAATGAATGAGTTTGGAGCTGGCGGAAGGCATGATCACAGATGGTTGTAGGTGTTTTCATTTCCGTTGCAACACTATGGAAGTGAACCAACTACCGTACACCAACTACCATCTGTAAGATAGACGATATTGCTAAACTGGTGTGTTCAACTCCTCAACACAATTATGCTTTCAATTTCTCCACGTGGTGTGGTTTCAAGTTTCAACTTCCCAACATGTGTTCTCAACTCCCCAGCATGATGTGCTCTGAACTATCCAACCTTATGATATCTCAACTCACCAAAGGGTGCGCTCTCAACTTCCCAACACAGTATGCTGTGAACTTCCCATCCTGATATAGTCTCAACTATCCAGCTTGATTTACTCTTAATTTTATAGTTCAGAGTGGATTGGTTTTCCCAGCATAATCATAGGTGCCTCTTCGCCATCCTGCTGACTGAAAAATGAGTCAATGAAGGCAGCAACTTGGCAGCAGACAATGGGCTTTCCTTCCTTGCTCCCTTTTGCACCTCGAATCAACTCTTCAATTCCTTTTTCCATCGCGCTATACGCGATTGGAATACACTGCCTGCTTCCTCACCCATCATACAGCTGTGCGAAGCATACAGCTGTTGGGAGCTGTTTATCATTTTTGAAAGTACGTGCAGCTTTCTCTTCATTTGAAAACCTTATGACTTTTTGTCCTTGTTCTGTAGGTTTATCGCCGTCGTTGTTTTGTGTTGATTTGCGCCTGGACTCTCATCCTTGCAAATTAAGTCTTATAATTTGATTTGGCACAGAGAACGTTGCATCCCCAGGCGTCACACCTGCATTATGCATCATTCATTCTTCCTTCCATTTTTCAATCATTATCTGATTATCGTTTTTTGACCTTGCATTTTTTACTTTTCATTGACATAAATAACATTAACTGTTTTGACTCAGAACCTTGTTCCTCGTCTGCTGCCATCTAAGTTCACAGCAGTATTGTGTCAATTTGTCCTCAAAACTTGGTTGCCTTACATGGTTTACGCTACCCATGCAACGAAGTTGTGAAGTACCTACGAAGTAACTCAATGAAGTTTGTTCAGCATGTGCTTTGTCATGGAAGCAGTATGAATTTGATGCAATAATCTTATTCTGATGGACATTGCCATGGGTGCTGGTGATAAAAAGTTATCTGTCATTGGCCAGAAACGAAGACTACCCCTGAGCACTCAAATGTTTGTCTACAACCACTCTAAAAATCTGGGAACTTATTCAAATCAACCTGCTAAGCTAAAGAGCTGCTAAAGTCCTGCTACCGACCTGCCAACTTTCATTTTCTGTTTTCAAATCAACCTGCTAAATTATCAG
>JASGXE010017521.1:0-10310 GCA_030068105.1 Sinentomon sp. SZTP_YWyxl
CGACCATTCCAAATGTTACAACACTTCACATTCGATTCAGATACGCAGTAAAACACAGAGTTTCCTGGTGCTGGGAAACTGTAATCATCTATAACTTCGAAGCGATCTGCTTTGCGTGAACTTCTCTAGAGAAGAAATCAGACTGTCACGGAAAGGATCCCAAGCTGAGACGGCGTATTCAAGAATGGATATTACAAGGCTGATATAAGCTTGCTGATTCCACCTAATACAGGGCCACATAATACCCTGTATCCACCTATTCGTAATACAGGGCCACCTAATTTCAACATGAGCTTCACGCAGTTTATGTTCGAGAGTTTGGAGGCAAGTGAGAGCGAAGAGAATCGAATCAATTCCAATATACTCATGTACCGGAGCTCATAACATCATTCATGTGTGATCCAAAGCTCTGGGTTAACTGTGCATTTCAGTATATTAATCAGGCCCAATCCTTTCAACATTCAAATCCCCGCATTTGCAAAGATCTAGCTGCCAAAGATTTGAATAGTTTTGCATCCTTTAAAAAGAGGTATTTCTTCACAGGGTGCAAACTCCACCAAATCTCCACCGATGGTTTTGTGATCTTCCAAACACGTTGTCGTAAGAGGTTCGGGTGATATAGGCACGAGGTTCCGACGCATAATTATTGATGTCGATGTGGTTCCTTAACATGGGAAAAGCTGTCCATCTGCTATATGCGAGAATTTTCGTATTTTTATGTCTTTCGATGTTTTTACAACGACAGATCAGAATCACCAGCCTCAAACTTGCGGTGGAACATGTAAAGAAGGCCAGGTCCCTGCAAATTAACATTTCGGAAGAGTCATTTGTCGCAGTTGGGGCTGCACACTCAAAACAGGATGACAATGTGTGATTCTGCTCACAAAGAACACCCTGTAGGTACATCGTTTCTTATTGCTTGGGTGAACTCGGGGACCTTATCTCAATTATTATATTGTGAAAATGGTGCTGGTTGCCTCAACATGGTATTTGATTCTATCAGAGTCCAGAAGGTGTTGAAAAATTCTCAAGATGAAACCATGCTTGCTTGATCGGATTAGTCTGCTCTCTAAATTATAATGCTTGCAGGAAGCGTGACAACTATTTCAATTTATCATTGAATCTATTCTGCTGCTGCTTGTGGGGTGTTGCATGGAACTATTTTACTATATTTTATATGTCTCCTGGACAGACGACTTTTGTCAGCCTCCCCTTCGCTGCTGGGTATAGTTAATAGATCCTGTTTTCAAAAGGTTTGTCTGAAATTCGAGAGGGTGGTCCGGTTCGCACTCCAAGCTGTTCTTTTGTTCGATTGACTATCTATGCATGGCTATAAAAAGATATGGATGATTTTGATCCAGGGCTGCACGCTTACCACAGGATAAGGGAATCACTGTGAAGTGGATATAGCTATACTATAAGCGTGCATAGTTTAGAGGAGGACTTGTAATTTCTCCATGCTATTTGAGTTGCATTCCATTCCATGTTTGATTCTGCCCCATTAGCAAAATCCATGTTCGTCGAGGTTTGGAACGATGACTCGACTTGAAAATAGTCATACGAGCCCAGCCAGATTTCAGGGGAAAATGAGAGATCGATTTTGTCCTGAAAGATGCGAACCTTATAGCCTGTCCCACAAGTGCGAATTCATTTACCGCCACCACTTGATAACGTGTCAGTTGCTGTGATGTATAGCAATAGCTCTGTGTGGAATTATTGAGGCGGTCGTGAACTGGGAAAATTTGATACTTGGATCTGCCATGATGATAAAAAGAGCCAACTACGATAAAAAAAGGAAAAACATATTTTGGTGTGAAATTTGCTAACCGCGTAGTTTTACAAAAGTCGCCGAAGAACGCGAACCACGCGAGATACGGTGTCATTAACTTGGTATGAAGATGATATTTGCCAAATCTTTCCGTGTCTTCAATTGAAACTGAAAAATGTTTGATTTTTCGCCGGATGGAATCAAGTGGGTCACGAGTGCCAGTGAAATTTTTTGCTCCATGCGACAATCTCTTCTGTCGCCGAAAGTCTCCTGGTGACAAACGTCTTCTGGACAAGACTGCCGTCGCCAAAAGTCTTCTGGCGACAAAAGTCTTCATTCGCAAAAGTCTTCTGGCGACAAAAGTTGTCGGTCGCCAAAAGGATTCTCGCGACAAAAGTCTCCTGGTGACAAACGTCTTCTCGACAAGACTGCCGTCGCCAAAAGTCTTCAGGCGACAAAAGTCTTCATTCGCAAAAGTCTTCTGGCGACAAAAGTTGTCGGTCGCCAAAAGTTTTCTCGCGACAAAAGTCTTCTGGCGACAAATGTCTTCGGTCTCCAAAAGTCTTCTCGTGACAAAAATTTTCCGTCGCCAAAAGTTTTCTGGCGACAAAAGTCTTCGATCGCCAAAAGTCTTGTGGTGAAAAAAGTCTTCTGGCTTCAAAAGTCTTCGGTCGCCAAAGAAAAATTCTTCTCGCGACAAAACCTTCAGTCGCCAAAGTTCTGGCGACAAAAATTGTCGGTCGCCAGAAGTATTCTCCCGACAAAAGTCTTCTGGCGACAAAAGCCTTCTCGCGACAAAAGTCTTCTGTCGCCAAAAAGTCTTTGCGCAACAAAAATCTACCGTAGACAAAAGTCTTTTGGTGACAAAAGTCTCCTGTCGATCAAACGTGTTCGGTCGCCAAAAGTCTTCTTGCGACAAAAGTCTTCCGTAGTCAAAAGTCGTCTGGCAACAAAAATATTCTGTCGAAAAGAGTATTTTTGTGCCCAAGCCAGTTCAGTCTAATATATATTTTCTGCCTGCTGGCGCAATGCTGGAGGAGGAGGCTCCGATTGCGAAAGTTTTCATGGAATGTGTGGCTCCAGGTCAAAAAGAATCTGTGAGGCACGCAGGGCCAAAATGTTATTTACGAAAATGTTATTCTTGAGCTTTTGGGTGTGGCTATCATACTCATTGATACTCAGCGTTGCTGAAAATCTCAAAAAGTCTATACTTCCGCAAATTGGACGATATCATCGGATGATTTTCCCGTGTTTTCACTCGAATAGGTAACAGTTCAGGGAGATCATTCTGATCTCGCTTGAAAGATGCTTTGTGTAAGGAAGAGAACAAGTTGGATCCATATCTTCGCGACCAACGGTACCTTACTATATTTAAGTCCGACTTAAATTACTTGCACTGTAAGGTATAGACTTTATCACTATTGTTGTTATTAAATTATTGCCTGTCGGAATCGTGTTCACTTGAAAAATTACGTGCGAATCGCAGCCTCCGCATGTAAGCAGCAATCAGCAACCGATGCTATGACCAAAGCATCCATCACAGCACAGCACAGCTCCTCGTCAATTGTCGGTTCAATCATTCTCCTCTTGTGCGCATAGGGATGCTGATGCTGTACCGACGTATAGGCCTACCTGTAGGCCTACCTACGAAGAATTGTCTGAAAATTAATCACATTGTTGGAATGGCGCTTTGCACGATGCTGCGCTTTTGAAAGGTATAGGTAACTGCACTGCTTGTATCCAATAGAACCACGAAGTGGTTTGGTGCCTATGAATGTCTTGCCGTTGCCCCGAAATTGAAGTCAATTCCATTCCTGAAAAAAAAATCAGTTCCACAAAAGTGGAAAAATTTAACACCATCCAGCGAATTGCTCACATGTGTCAAGTTGCCTCCAGGAGTTTTTCACTCACATTCTGTGCATATAGGTGCCGACCTGCAGCTTCGGCCAGAAACGTTCAGAAGTTTGGCCCTAATTTTAAGCTATCTGTCTGTGTTGGTTTTGAGATTTTTGCCACAAACTCCCGTTAGGAAGGTACCCCGCTTGCTCCTTTACAAGAGATGCCAAAACTGCTCTTTGGTGTTTTGGCACCCACGTGCCTTGTCAACCAACACCTGGGATAATTTTGATAGAAAATCGTTTGAATTTTCTTGCACATCAACCAGACTAAGTGGTGCCGTGATCTCTGCGGCGATGTGCAATGAATTTGGCACATTGGGCCCTTGCGATAACTTGACTTAATCTCGCATTTGTAGTCACACCATTTTGTCTTCTTTGAATATCCCAACGTCTTTGTTTTCCTACCAATTTCTGGCAGGAGGCAACTCGACTGACGCAACATTTTTTTTGCAAAAAAAACTGGGAGAGCAACCTGTGTGAGAAAAGCGATTTTTCTGGAAGTGTGAGGGGCATATTGGTATACCTATATCATGATTAATTCCTTTCAAGTCGGCATCCTTCTGATCTATTATCCCATTGTGTTTGCCGCTTTGTTTGGATAGTGATGAGGCTAAAAACACGCCGCACATCTTTGAACCTGCTCAATCACAATCAACTCAACAATCCGCTTTGGAGCCCACGCCGCCTGGTGCTATTCTTTCGCTCAATGAACCGAGCAGGTAACCATTAGCGATTTATACGCTAATATCGAATTGTCTCTTCCTGCTGTAAGCTGCTCCACTGCGGTTTTGTACGCCGTAACGATACCTTGCGTAAAAAGCCTGCCGCCTATAGTTCATTGTTGAAGCCGCGGTAGCGATGAAAAATGAGGTAGTACCTTGTATCGCCGCTGTGACTGACGGAGCGGCGGCACCGGCGTGTTCATTGTGTTTTTCCCTGGGCCCTCCGATGCGTGACCAATAAAAACTCGTGACCGCGTCCTCTAATCAATGAGTCCTTCCGCGGCGTAATGAAAGACAGGCAGTTCGCCGTCCTGATTAAAATCAGATGGGAAAAATCTGCCCATTTTCTTACTGAAACGCGCACCGCGGTTATTGGCTCTTTGTGGTGTGGCAAAGGCTGAAATTAATACGATTGGAAATCAATGTGCTCGACGAGATTGGCTGATCGCTGATTAAAGGGTCCTTAATATCGGTGACGTGATCTCTTTGCTAATGGTGTTATTGATTTGATTGAGGCAGCAGTGAGGGATTTTCAGAAATTGCTTGAGGTGCGAATGATGACTTCGGGTTCTGTGTCAGTAAAGGGCAAAATGGCTTCCTGATTGATTTTCGGGTTCTGCCAAACCTTCGATCTTTTTCCGCACGCACACTCACCTCTTTTGGGCACTCGTTCGAGCAACTGGACCAAGCACTATTCGAATACAACTTTGCGTCTTTGAAACCTTTTGAGCCTGCACCTCCGATCACTCTTTAACATATTGGTGATTCGTATTTCAGCTTGCACTGCAGGGTCCACCCTGAACTCTTGGCAATCATTCCTGGTTGATGCCTTGGTTCCAGCACATGCTGGTTGATGCCTGGTTCCAGCATATGCGTGGTTGATGCCTGATTCCAGCATATGCGTGGTTGATGCCTGCTTCCAGCACATGCCTGGTTGATGCCTGGTTCCAGCACATGTCTGGTTGATGCCTGACTCCAGCATATGCGTGGTTAATGCCTGGTTCCAGCATATGCGTGGTTGATGCCTGGTTCCAGCATATGCGTGGTTGATGCCTGGTTCCAGCATATGCATAGTTGATGCCTGGTTCCATCACATGCCTGGTTGATGCCAGGTTCTCCTTTTCACTTTCGCTCTCAAAACTTTTGATGCGGGTGGTGGGCTTGCGTGATGATGCATGGAATCCTTTCAGTTCGATTGCGTTATGCTTAAAATTCCTCTGATATACCCTCTGATCTGACCTGAATTGATGATCTCAATTTTTTGCAATGTTCGTAGCTGAGGCTGATGAAAAATCCACCAGCAAAGAGCTACAGATATATGTTGATTCGCCCACAACCAACACATGGATTTTTCCCAAGCTGTAATAATGTAACAAAACTTTTATACCAAATGCGTTGAGTTTCCTCAGTGAAAATAAAGTATTTCGCATACAGTACGACATTTCATCGCCTAAAGTTCACGTTTACCCCACCCCAGTTAACTTTCACAATTCGGGTACTGTTCATACGCTCATGATGATGTTGGTTGAGTGCTTTATGCTCGGCGCAGATGGTGATGTCATTTTGCCGATTTTTACAAAGCTTTTGACTTCATCCCACATGACAAGCCACTTTCAATAACAAACCTGCTAAAACTGATCTTCCGCATACCACAGTAAATCTGCAGATATGTAACCGTTATGTCTGCAAAATTTACAAATTCCGGTTCCTGCGATGCAAAACTTCTGATCCAGAACACAAACATCCTCTCAGAAAATTTCGCCCGCCTGCAAGTGGGAAAGCGTGCGTTTCCAGTTCGATCATTAAGGTCTACCTGATCAGCTAAGCGACAACTGAACATTGTTCAATAATTAACAATTCTTGTTCTCAGCACCAACAGGTGTGTCTAATTGATTCTTTCGCGGCCGAAAACACTGCGGTCCACATAGGCTGCCTTGCTTTGAAGTCTGGGCCTCAAGCACTTGTTTTTTTTGCTTTTGGTTTCGGTTTCTCTTTCATCTTTTGCCGCCAGTTCCTATCAGGTGCGTCTTAGGCCGGGGAGAAGGGGCCATTTATCCCTGATGTCAATGCTTCAGACTAGTGACTGTGGTTGAGCCATAGGTTGAGCTTGCTATTCAAGGACATTTGCTTGAATACATTACATTTTGGCCAAAATGCTGGGTGTCACCAAGGATTATGTTTATGAGGAGTACCCGCACTTGGTTGATTACATGGGTCATTCAATCCAACATTAAAGCTTCTCAAGCATATCACGTTATTTTTATAATCCTTTCCCGTCGGACAGAGTGCGATTAGAACCCCATGCCTCCAGACGAAGTCAAATGACGTCGGAAACCCTGTAAAAATTCAGCTACCACTCTGACAAGTTTGTGATTTCTGACACTTCTTGCAACAGTTTTGTCCCTTTGATGACTACAAACAAGAGATCTAAATGAATTTCTCAAGATATGTAGAATTTTTTTTTATCTCAATCTATCTTGAGAATCTAAAAGAATTTCTCAAGATGTGTAGAATTTTATTCTTTTCTGGCTTTTTGCAGCCGTTTTTTATCTTTGTGATTCAGAGAAATGAATGATGTCAAATGGATTCACTTCTCATCAAGAGTCAAAATTTCTCGACGAATGCGATGTGACATTTGGGCAATATATGAACTGAATTCCGCAAGTGCGATGGCGTGAGTGATGGAGGGAGTTTAGGCTTTGGCAAAAAAATCAATTTTTGCCACTGTTTTTGTCAAGGTTTTGTGATTTTTGGATAGTCGAAACTATCCGAAAATCACAAATGTTTTGCTGTGTTAGTGGTGTCCATACACTCAACTTTAATTTGCATGCGGCACATCGAAAACGCAAGTTTCCACACTCAAGAACATTGCATGTTGGTTGTCCGAAGGATGCACTGACGAATCCAAAGTTAGGTACATCATATCTACCCGGTAAAGGCACACGCATATACCTACTTGCGCAGTGCCGAGGGTGGTCCGTTCAAAGTTGCGCAGCATTAAACGTGTTAAAATTGGCGTCCAATGGCTGGCCTCGACTCGAACAGCAAGCTCAGGCGGCAACAGCCCGGAGGAATTTCTTGAGATGTTTCGAAACAGGTTTGACTGTTACCAAACCAAATCCCAACACATCTCTACAGGCTGGAGTGGTTTTGTAAGCTCGGGATTTTCCATTCTTGAAGTCTTGTGTCGAAGAATGCGTTTTGTGAATGAAGCTTCGCAAGCATTAAACATGCATAAATATCTTAACCCTTTACGCTCTTATACATTCATGCCGGTTCGGTAAACATCAAAGGCCACAATAAACACATGTTTGGCTGCGGACCAAGTTGGATCTAAAGAGCTTGCCGGCTTGTTATTTAGATGCCGATTTCTGGGCCAAATGTTTATTCTCACACAATCTTCGAGGAATGCGCGCATATGCGTTCCGACCGAAGTGGGATCAAATTGCTTTGACTTTTTGGCCCAATTTCACCACCCTACTGCTGCAACATTTTTGACTTGGAGAAATTTAAACCGCCGAGGCATGTGCAGGAATGCAGAAGTGTGGGTATAGGCCTACCAGGATTTAAACTTGGCTGTCGTTTTTGAAGTCTGAAAACGACACGTCAATAGCGCGTCCACACATACGCGATTTTGTCGCGTTGTCGCGTCGTTGCGCGCGAAAACGTTGTCCGGTGCAACGACATTCCGCACGTGTGAAGAGCGAATCGCCATGCAGAGTGTACCACACGCGTGGGAATGTCGTTGTACCCGACAACTTTTACGCGCGCGACGACGCGACAACGCGACAAAATCGCGAATGTGTGTACGCGCTATAACTCTTTCGCGCCTTCGATTGCCCTTGGGTTCCTGATGAGCGATGCGACCAAGAAAGCTAGAAATTTGATTCCATGATGTGTCACCCTCCCGTGAGAGAGACGTCTTAAAAAAGTTACAACTTATTTCTAAGAATATCTCGCACAAAATATATGTCAAGTGTTGCATTTTGTCATACTCCACAAATACACCTTATGGGTAGGCCCCTATATGGGATGTGCAAAATTCACGAATTTGGTGAAAATTTTAGAACATCCTTTTGTGCGGGATATTCTTGAAATTCGTTAATTTCGTCAAAATTCACGAATGTCGGGCGCGATGACATTCTCGAATTTTCATGTAAGCATCATGTGACACGAAAGCCGTTAGGCCTGCATTAAAAACAAAATTTTAGTGTCTCATCCATTGAATAAAAAGTTTTCGATCGCGGCAATATCCAATAGATAGGTATATTTCCGCATTTGGCTTGACCAGTCGTGATTTTTATCTCTTTCGTTTACTTTTATCTATTCCAGATGGCCAAAGTCCCAACCTGAGCAACATCTTTTCTAACCGTCAGCAGGTCAAGAAGAAGCGAAAGTCGCGCACCGCATTCACCAACCACCAGATCTTCGAACTCGAAAAGCGGTTCCTCTACCAGAAGTACCTCTCTCCAGCGGACCGCGACGAAATAGCTCAACAACTCGGTTTGAGCAACGCCCAAGTGATCACCTGGTTCCAGAACAGGCGTGCTAAGCTGAAGCGGGACATGGAGGAGCTGAAGAAGGACGTCGAGACAGCCAAGCTCCTCTCAGCCCACAAGAACTTCCTTCAGAATGCCCACGACCTCGGCCTGCTGAAGAAGAAAGTGATGGAGGAGTGCAAAGAGAATGGTCTCGGAGGAGGAATGGATGAGTCAGGAGGGACACTTGTCGATGTCACCTCGGTGACGCCTGCTCCATCGATGTCACCTGGAAGTGAACACATGAGCGATGACAACTCATGAAGTGATTCAACGGAGATTTGGACGTTTTGCAATATTTTTAGCGCACGCTGCAGTCTCGTGTATGATCTCATTTTGGGCGAGGGGATGTATAGATTCCATTCCATATGTCAGTTGGAAGTTTTGAGAAACGTCAAATTAAGGGTCGGTCCACCAGCTGCAAACCTTTTAAATTAGAAATAGAATTTTTGTCCATCATTTTCAGGATGTTTAGAAGGATCTCCCTCAAGGTATATTGGGAGGTACCCACCGGGAAGTGGATGATATTTCAGTACATCATTTTTCGTCCAGTGGAGAAATTGTCTTGCTGAATTTGCGTACGTAATACAGGACGTTCCCTGGTTCAACCTTGCACAGGCTTTTGCAACTATAGCTGCATGCCAGGATTTTGCTTTTGCCAGGCTTAATTTATGCAACAATTGTTGCATGCCATCGGCTTTTGCCAGGTTTTTGCAACAATTGTTGCATGCCATCGGCCTTTGCTTATGCCAGGCCTTTGCATATAGCAACAAATTGTTGCATGCCAATGGACAGATATGCAGCGGAGAACCTGCAGTAGAGTTCCCCAAACTCGTTTTTTCCAAGAATATTGCTTTGCTTGCAGTCGGATAATGGAACGGACTGCAGTTTTCATAAACATTGCAATCGCAACAGTAACAGTGGGCCTTCGATAAGGATTTGAGAAAGCAAGCTGTTTTCATGAAAAAAATAAACGACATATTTTCAATTTCGCTCACGGCACGATCACACGAACGATAACAGTTACAAGTTTTGTGTTTAAAAATTCGACACTAACTGATGTCAGTATCATTATCTGAACAAGAGAATGTCCTGATGCAGATTCTGCGAAAGATGTGGGTGCATGCACATGGCTCTGCGAAACAGCGCACATTTGGTTGCAGTAAAACGCCAGCGTATTTTTCGAGGTTTTTTTTTTCAGTTGTGAATTTATCAGCAACGAACGTCGATGAAGAAAACGGCGACCACATGGAAGCTATATGGGAGAACAGGTCGTCAAATTGCGTCACCAAATTGGTAGCAAATTACTAAAACCAATTCGCGAAAACTTGTGCGAGACAAACCAACAGAGAGTTTTCATTAAGGGGAAAACCCCCCCCCCAAT
>JASGXE010017522.1:0-10423 GCA_030068105.1 Sinentomon sp. SZTP_YWyxl
CAACATTACCTCCAAATGGAACTCGCCACCATAAATGTTCTGAAATGGTGAAATTGTTCACCGAAAATGGCTGGTTAAAGGTAAAATGTGATGTGGATATGGAGGTTTAACTGTGCAATTATTAAATTGGCCTCATTTCGTTGGAAAGGAGTTTTTACTGGAAGTCATTCTGCAATCTTGTCGATAAACATGCACCTGCATGGAGTTCTTTCCATAAAACAAACTGGTAGAGAATTTTGTTTCTGCATCTGCAATTTTTATACAGTGGCTTACTGCTTCTCTTCCTCGTTCTTGAGGGGACATCACCCTAAATTGTTTTTTTTTTTTTTGTAATTTGCAAAGTCATTCTGATTTTTGCAGGGTTCCAACACTCCTCTTCCAGAGAAGTGTTTCAGACAAAACAGATTTGTTCTAAGACCATTCCCCGTTTGGGGTTACGTGGGTGGAACCCCCCAAAGCGTCTCTCTCTCTCTCTCCCGCTCAAAGTTTAAGTATGCAGGTAAATATTTAGCTGGGGTATTTAAGCTTTTTTTTTTTTTTTTTTTTTTTTGTGGCTTCAGACACCCAATAAAAATGCACTGGAACTTTATTGTATCTCAGTTTGGAGTGGTTTTACTGGGTCAAGAATTGACCGTAGATCCATTGGCGTAATGACCTTACGTAGTTTATTGTATGGTTACGGCCATCATTTTTGGAGATCGAATGATGTTTGGTAAATTTTTAAGACAAAAATCCCTGGAATGCGCCCTCAAAAGTTCATGTTTTTGTCTCCAACCGTTTTGGATATATTCATTTGAATAGATTGAAAAAGCATGTTTGTGAAAAACACATTTTATAAAGGACTTACAAAAAAATTGTTTTCCGAATGCAGGTTGCGTTGGCATGCTTCGGCTAAAACATGTGTAACTTCGTTAATTGACCGTTAAAATAAAACATTGTCTTTTTGGGAAGAAGAAACATCCAGCTTATAGGTCCCATTGCAATGGTGAATATTTTGATTGAACTATTGAGGAACTGTTGGGAGGTCCCCTTAAATCTTCCACGGCCTCTTAACCTCTACCGGGCCTGAGCGCCATACGTTGACAGAGACACCTGTGGATACACTGCACAAACCAGATGCATTGTTTTTGCTGTGGCTCCAAGATCTTAGTGTCACTATTGGCACACTGCTATTCCAGACACGAAAGACCAGACATGCAGCAGAGGTACTTGTTTTTTGTTCGAGCAGAGTGCCCTATGTGGCACTCTGAACTTGTGAGTTCTGGCCACACACTTGTGTCTGGTCCATGAAGTGGAATGCAGTGCCACATGTAGTACCCTGGAGTTGGTGACAAAGCAGTTGCTTTTTCATTGGACTTAAAAAGGTTAATTCCTAAATTTGTGATGAATTAAACTTCAGATTAATTTTTCAGGTCTCTCCGATATGCGAACGAAACTCATCTGTCATGAAAACCCTATTCTCGACTACGCACTGGAGTCGGTGACCTTGAAGAAAGACTGTGACATCAGGATCGAATGTAGTGATGGTCGAGTGATTTTGAGTAATCAGCTCATTTTTGGAAGCATAAGGTGAGGGAATTGGGAATCTTCCCCTCTGAATTTCTCTTGTTGGCTGCCATGATGCTTTTTTGGTTTTCACCTGGTTCCGAAGCTTGTTCGGAGTTTAATTATCGAGCAGATTCTGCGCCACTTGTCTCTTGTTCTCATCAATTAACAGTTTTGAATTGGGCTTAAGCATACTGGTTTCAACATCATTTCTACATGTTTATGCATCATTTTTTCAAAATAAGACCGACTCAGGAAATGCTAACTTCAACATGAACGACCGTATTACTTGTTAAGCCTCGCAGTCAGCTTCAACTCAAAAGCCCATTCAAATGACGGATGCATCTTTCGCTACAATGGGAAAGGAATATGTGTTGTGCATAAAAATAAAATTGTCTTTATAACAGCCCTGGTTATTTAAGTAGACACGATCACGCATTCAAATTGAGATGTGGACCTGTCTGTAAGGATGTTGGGAAGTTTTCCTTTGTTGCTAGAACAGTGAGAGAGTGGAACTCCCTGGATGCAAAAACCTTTGGAAATGGAAATGATATCAGTTCAAACACTTTCAGGAAGAATATTCTCTATGGCTCTCCAGATGTTTCCTTTTGTTTTTTTTTTTTCGCTCTCCAGAACGAGCATTTTTATGTTTTGTTGAATTTGTGCGACAAGGCTGTGCAGCCGTATTATGAGCATGTAATGTACTTTAAAATTTGCGCCGGACTGTATCCTGGCAAATTAATCATCAATAATAATAACATCGTATCTATCAGTTGAATTGGCTATTGAGATGAACCTAAGGGTGAGTTGCAATGTGGAATACCGCTGAAACAAAAGGGGCATTGTGGGATCAATTACTTTATTTGTGCTCCACTTCCTATTGGTCCGCAGTAAAAATGAACAATAAAAAGCAATGGATGGTATTAGGGCTGCAGAGCACATTACACTCCCGGTGAAAATTTAATTTTTCTTCACATGAAATTCGTTTCACTGTAAAACGTGCAATAAATCTTTCCGAAAAAGTCATGTGTATATGCTGCCTGCTCTGTGAAATGATATCGGCATCTTTCTGTTGCGACATCAACCTCGCAATCTATTTCATCTTTGCAGCTCCCTACTGAAGTCTGCCCTGACCGACATTTCCTGCTGCGGTTGCGACCGCAGTGTTTCCGTAATCCTGCCCGACTTCAGCTCCGCAGCCCTTGAGAAACTGTTCAAGCTGATCTATCACGGTGAACTGGTGTGCAGCGAAAGTGAACTGAAGGAGGTCTCCGACTTGATCGTCGTGCTCAACGTCGACTACTGCCTGAAAGGTGTCGTCTCCGAGGTCGGCACCCCGTGTCAAAATGACCCAATTGACATGTCGGGGTGTGAGGAGGCCGAGGAAATGGAAAACGGCGAATCCCATCACTCCCCCGCTGGTGAAGCCACCATTTCTGGTGACGAGGAAGGAGGGAATTGCGACAACGAAATGCCGTTGAACTTGGCGATAAAGTTCGAGCCCCCGGAGAGTGAAGTTGGGGATTCGGATGGAGAGGGCGATAGCGATGGGGTTCATTTTCTCATGGGTGGCAATGGATTTCCACCGACCAGTTACAGCTTCTCCGGATTGACGAGGAATGCCTTGGACAAGGCGGAACATGTTTCAAGAGACAGCAGCATCAAAGATGAATTGGCCACAGCCGATCAGAAGTCTTCAGGTCTGTTTTGGTTGTTTTGAAATTGTCTTTCTAAAAAAAAAGAATCATCTGAGAGCACTATGGAAGGATAAAGCACAGACACTTGGGGGTTGTTTAACTTGAGATCCTTTCTGGGCAAGTTCGAAATTTTTGAGTGGATCTCGGGATTATTTTTAGGGGATATGCAGGTTTTTTTCAAAAATTGGCCAATGATGCTGCAGGCTCCAAATATTAGGCCGCAAAACATCAAAGCGGGCTCGGGGGCCACACGAGTGGACTTCCAAGTGGCAGAGGGTATGCTAGATGAAATCCCACAAAAACTAGTGCTTTTCAACCGGTTTGGGTTCTCCAAATGACACCTTGTGGCATGCCAAACTATGTATTCATGGAAATCTTTTTGGTTGAATTTTTCAGCAGCGTCTCTGATGCTTGGACCTCAGAATGATAGCGAAATGGTCACGCCAGGAGTTAATGTCCTCCTCAAAATGACCTAGACACAAACAACTTGAAGGAGCAACAAAAAAAAATTGCATATCCCGTTGAAAAACGCACAGTGTTATGAAATTGTACGTAGACAGACTCCTCTGTCCTCATCCGTACCATTGTTCTCGAGCGACTGTTGTGGAGGATGGTAGCAAACTCTCCAGTCAGTCCAAGAAGGCATGCGAGATGCTGAGACCTGGCAGGTTCTGCAAAGCAAACAAACAACTGCATTCCGCATGCAGGTTTATTCTGCACATTATTTAACGGCGTGCCAGGTGCTGGCACATACAAGGCAAACAAATAAATTGCATTTCGCATGCCGGCTTGTTCTGCACATTATTTTACACCATGTCAGATGCTAGCATGCCACAAAACAAACAATTGCATTCCGCATGCCGGTTTGTTCTGCACATAAGTTAACGGTTTAAAAAATTTTCTTGCATTTTTGGTTTCAGGTGTTTTGAAAAGACATTCAAGTTTGTCTCAATTAAAATTTGACATAAATTTCTCTGCCTCTTATCGATTTTAATTGTTTTAATTGAATGTAATTCTTGCAGATGATGACTTCAGTGTACCTCCAGAGACCAATTTTGGGAAAGGATACAAGCTCCAAGAAGGCATCAACAGCCTCCTAAACTTTCCAACCAGCATGCAGCTCCTTGGGAGATATTTCACCAGCAACCGTTCGCGGTCGAAGAAGTTCCGTGCTTCCGTCCCCGACCCGAATAGCGGAGTGAAGAAGCGCTACAACTGCGCGTTCTGCAACTACAAAACGGACGGTAAAAGCCACTACGACTGCCACCTGAGAACTCACACTGGCGAGAAGCCCTACTCATGCCAATTCTGCGATTATCGGTGCTCCCAATCTGGCAACCTCTCCGCTCACATGAAGGGACACACCGGTGGCAAAAGGTTCTCGTGTTCGATATGCAACTATCAGTGTGCCACCGCAGCCAAGCTGACGAGCCACACACGTACACACACGTCGGAAAACACGTACTCGTGTGCTCTCTGTGACTTCCGCTGCTTGGAAGAGGCCACGTTGAAAGATCACATGCGGAGTCACTTGGGAAAGAAGACCATCGCTTGCAACCTGTGCACGTACAAGTGTTCGAGGACGGCTGATTTACGGAAACATTACAAAATTCACATGCAGAAATAGATAGATATCTTCCAAATCATTGTCGCCACAGGCCAATGCAAATTTCAGTGTATAAATACCCACTAGTTGTTATATTGTGATTATCCAATATGCATTTTACGTGTAGTTTTAGGATGGCGTGATCTCTGAATAGTAGGCACATTTCGACCAATGCTCCTGTGGATATAATACACGGACATGTTTCCCTTCCCCAGAAAATTCCAAATTTCACCGAAATCTTCCGACACTTGATGCTCATGGGTTTTCGTTGAGGGATGCACTCTGTAACCCATTCATGAAATCCCTTGGCATTCCATTGGACCCAACTGTCAAGATGATGTGCAGTCAGTTCCTCTGAAATTGTCACGTAAAGGATGATGCCATACATCATACTCATTCAAGTGTCATCATGTCTTTCCCTGGCCGTGCGGCAAAAAATCGACTACCACACAGCAAGTTGGAATTTGCAACTTTCAAAGAAATCAGTATGCACTGTTGGCACTCTTTTTTAGTTATAAATGAGGATTCTACACACTGGATATTGCGAGGTAATGATATCTGAACTTGGGTGGCAAATATCGAAGTTACTGAAAGTAGGATGGATTAAGAGGGCTGTTGGTTGAATCTTTAAACAGGTTGTGGCAGAAGAAACCTATAACATGGGGCTGTTGGGTGATATTTTAAGGAGGGTGTAGGACAGGACCCCAGTTTGTGGGTCAGTGCGATGAAATTTTAAGGTGTGTGTCTGGTTGACCCCTTTTTATGGGTCTGCAGATGATTAATTTCGGTCTAAGAGGGCAGATAAGACCCTTGTCTTGAGGCTGCATGGTTACAGTTTTATGAGAGTAGCAGGCCCTTTTGTTCGGGTTGTGGGATGGAATTTGTGGGGAGGGTGCAACCTGGGGAATGCTCAAAGAACAGGGGCGGGAATTTTGCTCAAAAGCTAATTGTTGTTTAACAGCCTTTTATTTTTTCTGCCAAAGCTCAGTCCCATATCCAAACGTCCCATTCAGGTTTCGTCCATTTTCGCTGCCGGACCGCCATTTGCTGGGTTGCTGCAACTTTAACACTATGTTTTGTCTCTTTAATGATCAATGCTCGCGATAAATGGCACAAATGATTCGAAATCTGTTTCTCTGTCTACCTACGACATCACTCGCATCAGTGACGGTATCACAGGCAGAATTTTGCTGATTTTAGCAAACTGCTAACCGATTTGTGAAGTATTCCTTCATTTACATCGTGCAGTGCAAGCAGCTATGATTTTTGTACTGCTCAATTCTTTGACTGCTTGCATTTTGTTGATTTTTGCACACTGTCAGGCAAGCCATCTCCATGACAAATCCAATGCTTTTGATGCGATCGCATTTGTGTATTTTGGTCCTGTGAATATCATCACCACCTGCCCATCTTCATTTTTGTCTCTCTTTAACATTCGCAGCGTAACTCTAGACAGTCTCTCCTGGACCACCCCCCAAAACAAAAGTTAGAACAAATGGAACTCTCTCTTTCCAATGTTCTTTGCTGGCAATTCCAGAAAAATGGGAATTTGACGCATCATATTTTTGTCTGAGATGTATTTCTTGATGCAGGTGACTACCAAGCCACCGGTGGACCACACATGAAAGTAATTCTCATCTCCCTCCCTCCTTCCCTATCTCCCTCCCTCTCTCGCAAACTCCCTCTCTCCTTCCCTTCCTCCCTCCCTCCCTCCCTTCCCTCCCTCCCTCTCCCTCCCTCCCTCTATATCACTCTCTCCGTTTGATTTCGCCCTCCTTTTTCACCCTCCGTTTTTGTTTATTGGAAGCTTTTGGGAGCTAATTTAAAGTCATGAAGGTTGGTGCAATTACAATGAAGTGATCATCCCAATAATGTTTTGAGCGACAACTTTAGGGCCAGTCTTCCTCCCGCGGGTGACAGAAATGTATGTATGCAGGCAAAAGTGACTCTTAAGTGTTCACATTGCCCCGTCACCTGAGGAAGGGACAAGTGGGCAAGAGCACATGGGATAATCACTTCAAGGCAATTGTACAGAGCTACATTTCCCATTGCCCGTTCTGAATGTTTCCAAGAACCCTGGATTTTGCACTTGAACAATTTATAATCCCAAAAAATTGACAAATGGGGTGATAGCGTGTGATCCAGTGTGATGATAGCGAAGGTTTTCGACTGATCAGTTGGGGCCTTGAATTGAAAAACAAACACTTGCATTGTAGTGTGTTAGCAATAGCATATTGTGTGCCAATTGTGTAGTTCACCAACGGAGAATGCATCTTGCTTTCACCACAAAATCCTCGTTCAGTAAAAAAATGCTTATCTCACTGGCACTGGATCAGATCCATTCCTTTGTGATTTTCCACAAAAGTGCCACATTGATACGAAAGGTGTTCGAAATGTTTTTGACATCACTCTGTAGTTAAAAATATATTGACGATGATGAGAATTCGTTTAATTTAGACCTTCAAAATACTCTCTGGCTCTTGTCTTAGAAAGTTACAGGTGTCCAACCCAACCTCCCATGGGCAGAATGGTACTCAGATTAGGGTGAGTTCCATAGCTCTGAAAATATTGCTTTGGCAAAGTCCTGAATACGTGAACCTGTCAATTAGTTCTCAGTTTAGGTGTCAACCATAAATTGCTGGTGCCAAATCAGGACTATGGGCTTGAGGAGGCAGTAATTATTTTAGATATGGTGTTTATCATCGAAAATCCCAAAATCAGAGCATTTGTCATGCAAAAGGGAATGATCAAGATTTCAAGACTTAGCCAAAAGCAGTATTTTCAGAGCTCAGTAACACACCATCTAATTATCACTCTACCATGAAAAATTGGCACAGACGTCTGCAAATTTGTGCTGAAAGAGCTGGAGAAATGTTTGAAGCCCTGAACCAATCAAAATCTTGACAGCAGGATTCTCTGAACTACAGGGTGATGCAAAAACTTTTCGATCGCCCTTCGTAACAGGAAAGTGCACGCATGCTATTCTACAGGGTGTTTGTGTGCTTGACTCCAATTTCTGGTCAGCTCAGGTTTTGGTGCTTGCTTTGCATGTCCGTTAAAGTTTTGTTGTGGCCCAGAAGGATTTCTGCGCCGCCTGCCATGACTGCATTTATCTTGTTTTGCAGGTTACCCAATCTGACAAAAGCGCAAAGATTGCAGTAAGATATGAAGTGTGGACGTCCGACTTTGATGTGTCGAGATGGTGGAGAAGGGAATACGGAGTGAAGGTCCACCTGAATTCCGATCTTGAACAAGTTACCTCTAGTCTCTGCATTTCCAATCATTAAACCTCTGCGCTTCAAGGACGCACTGCCACACTTAACATCTTGCTGCAATCTTCACGCTGTTGTCAGCTTTGGCGACCAGCAAAACAAAAAGAAGAAAAACCCAGACTTGGCCGATAGTGCTGAAAAAACCATCTGGGCCAACAACAAAAGCTTAAAGGAGATGCAAAGCAGGTGCAAAAAGCTGAGCCACCCAGAAACAGGAGACGGCCACAAAGTGGGGAACGAGCTTTTTCCAAATTAAGTGCGAAAACGGACACTGTTTTCTCTTGTGCAAAAATCACGTTTCCTCACAACACACCGGATCATTTCCTTGTATTTTTTAATATCACAAGGGCTTGTGTCCTGTTCACGTAAACAAGCTATGTGGATGAAATTTCGTTCGTGTATGGAGCCATCAGCCGAAACTTGCTTCGAAGACTGCAAGTGCAGAGTTGTGGTTTGCTTGAATTCTTTGCTGTTTTTTATGCATGAAATGTGTTCTCAAAATTGAACGATGTATTTTCTATGGATGGAGCTTTTTACAACGCTCTGTTTTGAAAACGAATTTTATTGTTTCTTTCTTCTTTTTTTTTTTGGAGCTGGAGTCTTTAGGACTACCCAAAGCTCACGACACGACTACTTTGTCTGGCAAAGTAAATTATTTTGCCGAAATTCACGGAGCAAAGCAAGTTTAGCGCACATTTTTATCGGCAACTTAATGGGAGGAAGCATTCGGATTTCAAAAATGAGTAAAATGAATGCATTGACTAAAATGAGCATGATGAGTGAGTATAATGAACGCGTAAAAATTCATCGAAAAGACTTCACATTTGAGTCCGTCACTTCTGAACCATGTGGAATATCAAAAATCTGCTACTTTTTGAAATTCCATATGGTTCAGAAGTTGTGGACTCAAAATTGAAGTTTTTTGGAATGAAATTTTATGCTGCTCCGCAATGACTGTTGCATGGGAAAATAGTCAGTTTGACAAAATTTTACCATTCTGACTAAATCAGGATATTTTTCCGTATGCATGCCAAATTTTAACCTCGTAGGTACCTTCTAGGCTGAGATCTTGCATAAAAAAGTTCGATGATGCCACAAGATGTTTTCCGAAGTCGAAATAATTCATTTCTTCGCAAATCTTCAATTTATCAGAGCTAAGATTTTCAACTTTTGAACGACAGCTCAGGAACAACGAAGGTTAAAATTTTGTGCGTTCTCTTGTAAAAGAGTGTCATGAGTTGGCGATGATGGACAAAATCGGTCCACCTTTTGCCAACACAATGATACAATTGCATTTTCAAATTATGGTAATTGAAAACTTATCGCCTTTTGACGCGAGAAGTTTTTATTTTATCTTGGGAAAGGTTAAGTAAAGATAGGCATCAGTATTCTGAACTTTCCAGCGAAGTAAGTTCTTACTCAATTTTGGACACCTGTTCTGATGGGTATGGTGCTGCAGCGATCAAAAGTTTCGTCTACTTTGAGCATTAGTTGGCCGCAGCTGCTAAACTAAAGTGCTGGAGTTCTGAATTTTGCACTGATAGTTGCTCAAACGACCCCGAAATGTGTCCAAAGTTTGAACCAAATCGGTTTAAAATTTTTGCGGGAAGGTTTCCCCTCTCCCAGAAAAATGCTTGGCAGAATTTGTGCGAGAATAAAGCTCTCTCGGTGCACATTTATTAGGCAACGGAAAAAGTACTTTGCCGAATGCATACGAGAGTAAAGCTATTCCAGTGCATGCCGAATTCATGCAAGAGTAAAGCTATTCCAGTGCATGACGAATTCATGCAAGAGTAAAGCTATTCCAGTGCATGACGAATTCATGCAAGAGTAAAGCTATATTCCAGTGCATATTTACCGGGCAGCTTTAAAATACGAAATTGACAGAATTCGTGCGAGGAAGCCATTTCAGATACATTTGCCAGAAAACTTATAAAAAAAACTTCCAATGACAGCTCTGCGAGAAATAGAGGTGAATTGCCCTTTTTCAAATTTTTGTGAACACTGAACATGGCTGCCTTGTGGCCAGTGGACCTCAATACAAGCAATTTAATAAATTGCATAGTGCGCATTACAAGTAATTTCAAGATAGCCAGTTCAAGATAAGTCTGGGATGCCCAATTAGGGCACAATTATTCACATTTCTCTATTGAGATCTGGATTGTGTTTCTGATTCAAATGAGAGGCATATGGATTTGTATTGCGGCTTTGAATTCTGGCGTTGGCGTGAAAATCGAAGATATTTTGCGCTTTTTATGGACATTAAATTCACGACATTCGATTTACAAATATTGCAAAAAACT
>JASGXE010017524.1:0-11099 GCA_030068105.1 Sinentomon sp. SZTP_YWyxl
GAACGTAAATGCCTAAGGTATGTCGATTTTGTTTCACCACTGGCAGAGGCTTCTCCCTCCCGAGTCAACTCTCGCGAACGTTGGTGACGTTTTCCTCGCCTCACAACTAAGCGGATAACAAACGGTCGGTGGACAATAAGCAATGGGCCTAAGAATGGGGAATTATTTGGGGAATTATTCCAAAAAAATAATAAAAAAAATAATAATAATTATTATAAAAAATAATAATGGGGAATTATTAATGGGGTCAGATTTGGTTAAGTTCAAGTAAAAAAAGAAAGTCATGACGAAAGATACGTCCCGAAGTTCGCATACCTTTTTCAGATAAACAATTATTCTTTTTTCTTTGACTCCACTGAAAAAGGTCAGATATACGTATCTGAATTGGTACCGATTTTGTCTTTATTTTTCATTTTTTTATTTGTTATGACACAATTAGGTGTGTTTGTGAATTGTGTTACAAGTCAAGGCGGTGTTCAATTTCACTAATGCATATCCCGCCAAAAAGTTTCGAACATTGGAGTTTCGTGGGTACCTACTAACTCATGTGCCATCTAGAATTGATGACGGCATGCTTTGCAAAGCAGATGATGTTTTCGTGAGGATGTGAAGTTCCATCGAACCCTGCGTGGATATTTGATGGTCTTTGAATTAGCCTGCGAAGTTCGGAATCTCGCCCGTGTTTAAGGACCTTGTAGACGCACATCAATGGGAAACGATATCAGTCGAAAGATTAAGAGCAAGGAGGCGAAAATAAACGGCAAATTTTCGACCTTTTCGCCATCGAATCCAACTAGTTCCTTGTTTCAAACACAATCACATTTCGTATCATTGCCTCTGATTAGTTCAAAAAAATGTGTCTACCAAAAAGAAGGCGGTTTAAAAGAATCAAGCTTATATCAATACGAGTACATGCCCTGCATACAGATACATGATCAAAGAATAAGCATTCCATACAGGCCAAGATACTGCCCATAAATAAACATATTGACACTCTAAACACAATAATTAAAGGAACATAATTTGCCAGCCGCGATTGGCATTTGATGAGATGGATCGTCCTAAAAGACGTTCAGACTCGAAATATGGGGTTGTGTCATTTATAAGGGGGGGACACTATTGCACGGTCACAGGGAAACATTTTTGCAAAAAAGCTGTACTTGCCGTGCAATTGTGTCCCCCTTTGGCTTCTGCAGACGGTACCGACAGGGTGTGCTTTTTCTCTGTCGTGCAATTGTGTTCTCCTCAAACGGTTTTCTTTTGCATTTTCGTTGCTATACTGCCTGCATTATCTTTTTTTGTTCTGTATCTGCAATTGCGGGCTGAGCAAATCATGGGGTTTAGTCGCTAAATAAGAGATCGCGCAGGGAGATCAGATCAGGTTAGGTCAGATTAGATTTAGGTCCAGGTTGTTTTAAGTAAAGGTACACTGCACAGAGAACCCTAACCTAACCTAACCTGACCTAACCTAACCTAACCTAACCTAACCTAACCTAACCCAACCTAACCTAACCTAGCCTAACCTAACCTAACCTAACGACCTAACTGAACCTAACCCAACTTAACTTAACCTATGCAAAGCGCCTAACCTATCCCAACCGACTACCCACCCTCCAGAGAAATAAGGCACACCCTGTGCCGTATGCTGGTGCCAAAGGGGGGACACAATTGCACGGCTCAGGGTACAGCGTTTTTCTGAAAATGTTTCCCTGTTGCCGTGCAATTGTGTCCCCCCGTATAAATAACTTCACCCGAAATATGCATTTCAAATAGTCATGAGCACATTATTATAAAACCATTCACAGTTGATATGGATAATTGCTGATTAACAATGACCTTATGCGAATTTGATGAGTTGAATTTGCTCTCCTGTGCTGTCCAAACCGGTATGCTGTTGTCTTGGCAAGTGTGAAATTGCGTTGTCACAACATCATTACCTTCTCAAACCCATTTTTGTCCAGTTAAGTGAAACAAAAAACAAAAGTAAAACAAAAACTGATGATTTCAGATTGCTCTATGGGGAATTGATAGTGATATACCGGTTTCGCAGAGTCTCTCTTTCACGGAAAGTAGTCGTTGGCTTGCATTTCGCCGGCCAGAAGGGGCACACTTCCCACGTAGGGCAGATGGTCGTGGGCACTTCCTGACTACAAATAGCTAACTCTGGAGTCAAGTGACATTCATTCACCGCATTCCTCGTCATTAAGTTTCCATTACGATTGTCCAAATAAAGATTACGTGGTACTCATAATTTAGGAGGACTTGAACCAAGGCCTTGATAAGTCTAATAAGTCTATCAAGGAGGATCAATCCATTCCACACTAGTCCATAGACCCGAAGTCAAGTGATCTTTTAATTGAGGAACTTATTCAGGCTTCCGGCGTTAAAATCCTCCGAGTGAAAACCTCGGGAGCCAGTTCCGGTGACAGTAAACAGAGCTCCTGCTGTCTGCTGCTTCTGTACTTCCTGGTCTGATAAGCCGAATCTAGTGCTGGTAACGTACATGGTATCCAGGTTAGGACCACCGAAAACAATTGACGTTGGGTTCGAGCACGGCATCGGGACAGTTTCTATCAGTTTACCAACCTCTGGATCGACCTTTATCAGCTGCAAAATAGAAACCAGTTGGACTAATATTTCCTTTATGCTAAATGCACCTGGTGATAAGACGCGGATATCATCATTTTACACGACGATCTGTCTTCTCCAGTCACTGTACAATCTTGTTTGACTTGCTAAAGTGTTTATTCAGGCTCATCGAAAGGAGTCAACTATCAGGGTTAGAAACTAATACACTTACTGCTGGTTGCCAGATTTTAAATGTCTAAACTTATCATGATCCAACACTTGACTAATAGAACACGCGTCTAGGAGTGCAGTAACATTATACGGTTTCCGGATGGAAATTTATTATCATTGTCATTGACAACACTGCCACAAGGAATCTGGTGGCAGACAAGAACACATTAAAAACTCCGACAAGTTGTCATCGTCATAAAAAATAGAAAAAATGCAAAGAACGAAAAGACAAATAAGCAAAATAAAATGTAGCACCAAAGAATGAAACTAACTTAAGAGTGGTGCGACGTCAGGAGATTGTGCGATCAGGAGCTGAGTGCAGAGGTGGCAGGGAGAGCATTCCGAAGCGCTACCAAACGTTCTGTACGTATTAGTCTGCAACTTTAATTGCTGGAACTTAGCGACATGGCAGGTAACAATGGTCCGACATAACCAGAAATCAGTCAGCGAGTGTCCAAATATTTACTAGAGCTCAAGACACGACAGGATGTTTGCCAATCGATAAACGGGTGCCGTCTAAGGTTTTTGTATTTTAAGCTTCTTCGATATTCAACATCGGATTCTGCTTAACTCTCTGAGAACTCCCTCTCTTTTCTCATTTTCCCTTGAATTCCTTCACCTGACGCGCCTCATAACTCTCCCTCATCTTCACCACCCCATCAGGAAAGTCACCTATCGCACACAGTAAAATGAACTGGTGGTGCATTATGTTAGCAGCCAAAGCTCGATGGTATGTGGCCAACTGGCGCTAGAAAAGATGATAACGGCGTTAGAAAGGCTTATCAAAGCTGCGAAATATTCTTAAAACATCATCAAACATTTGACACCAAGGCTTTTTGTTGCAAAGTTTGCGCTGATATTTGCATCAGTGTACCGCAAAAGGACTCGTTTCACTCACCTGTCCACCAGCGAAACATGCGACCCACAGTTTTCCATCTGTGTCTATGGTCATTCCGTCGGGAAGTCCCTTGACACCGCTGTCTCTGAAATCAAATGCTGGACGGCGATTAGCTGAAATAAAATATGCAAAAGATGTAATGCGTTTGAATATCCTGATCTGTTCGGCTTGATAGACTCCGGTTACTGAATGAGGTATTAAGTCACGCATGACAAGAAGCGCATTACAAACACCTCATACCAATATGTCTGACAAGCACTGCAGCATAAGCCTCTCGTTACATGTCCTGTTTGAATAATTGTTCGAAACAGACCAGAATTTGGTTGCAGAATTCTCCAATATTTGGCTCCCAGCGTCCCAGGATGCTTGCAACATTAAAAATTGTTCCAAAAAGACCAGACTTTGGCAGCAGACTTGGCAATATTTGGTTCTCGGCGTCCTATAGGAACCACCAACATTGAAACAAGTTACTTTTGAACAAAAATAGCATGTGTATATGGCTAATTTCGAACTCCGAATAAAAATACTGTTCAACAGAAATACCAACATATTGTTCCACAGTGCAGATCAAAATCAAATGCGTCCACCCTGTAGGACATGGTGTCGATGTAATACATAGTGTTGGCGTCTGTTGTCCACGCCAATCCGTTTGCAATGTCGATCTGATCAACGTGCTTTCGAAGAACTAAATCAGCGTCCAGGCTGTATAGAGATCCCTTATGTCTGTCCAACTGACCTGGCTGTGGTTCGTAACCCATTGTACCTGAAATTTTATTAAAAGACCAGGTTTCAAGTACAAGTAACATATCAATGTCATGTCCCATTGATAAAGCACGTCCACTGAGACATCAACTCCGGATTAAATCTCATTGGAGGCTGCAGATTATTTTTTTCAATTGTAGCAAATGGCAAAAATGTAATCCTACAATCTCTATTTGCGTTAATCCGGAGTTGATGTCCCCACAGTAAAGTCATACTCGTGAATGGAAAATCGTGCAACTGTCCGTTTCCTCTACTTGCAGTTTTAATTTCCTGATGAACAACATCCATTTTAATTAACGGATACCTGAAATCAAGTATCCATTCCTAATCCTGGGTAAACAACCTACCACCGTCAGGTTTGCTGGGGTAAACATCCGCTCTGACCAGGTCTGGATTAACACTTATCTGAGATTGCGAATTAATTTTTTTCCTTGAAGTACACAAATGATGAAGCAAAGGGGTTGGGCCTTTGTCACTTCTGTTACACAGGTGTCACACAGGCCTGTGTAACAGAAGTGACAAAGACACAACCCCTTTGTTTAATCATTATGCCTTCTGCAAGTTTCAAGCTCATTAGAGAAGATCCTTGAAATATACATGGCGAATATTTAATCCACACCTCGGATTAACGTAAATCCGAAATTGATGTCCCCACCGTAACACACTTTCTCGTTCATATTGATTCCTTTCAATCACAAATATCAAGCAATTTGTTCTCTTTCCACAACCCATTAATTTGTCCCAATCCAAGAACCTGACGTCGGTGCTCCGTGACATGTCTTCGTTAAATTCAAACATTTTGATTTCGTTCAGGCACTAAATGTCCTATATTTAACATTCATTTTTATCATCTGAATCAAAAATTATGTTTCGTCTTAAACCAGATTTCTCAGCGTATACGTATTTTTTATTTCAAAAATGTGTATTCAGCTCAACGCAATTTTTGTTAAAAAAAGGTCGTTTTAAAGGCTTTTTCATAAAATTTTGTTCTCTCCTAAACAAAAGACCATCGTCCTGTCAAAATCAAAGCTATTTTTCACAAACTTGTTTGATAATTTGACGTGGCTTGAACCAAACCAATGGTAAATAAAAAGTACAGCACCAATTCTTTATTTACAAAAATACGGTTTGATATTGAAAAAGAAAAATTGCATTGAAGGATTATTCCATGGAAAAGCCATAGCATCAAAAACTTATCAACATTCGAACGAGAACATTTTTGATGCTGATTTTTCCATGGAATGGTGCTTTCACATATGTTTTCCGTTTCATTTTTATTTCCTCATAGAGGAATTTTCTGTTATTTTTTGTGGTTGATCAGGTCCCAGGAATAGCGGGCTCTTCTTGCCACAACCGTCGGGTTCCCTCTCATGTGGCAACTGATGAAGTGTGAGGGTCACATACAGAAACGATTCTGTAATTTCTGAAATATTTGATCAAGCATATACCACTTATTGTTGTGAAAATATGTTTTTAAAATAAAGTTTTGGCCCGAAATGAACGGCTATGAGTGATACTGTTCAAACTAAACTGACAAAAACTGCAACGGAAATGTGCCATCAAATAAGCAATGGCACCCTGTTAACGGTCATGTTTCCCATTGCAATTGACCCCAGGTTCAGCCAATTCAATGGATAGATTTGTGTTGTGAAAATTTAATTTCTATGCACAACTTTTAATCAGTTTTCATTGTTGCGTAAGATGCATCCGTCTGTTGCAATGGCCATTGATTTGAACCTGAGGATGAGTTGCAATGCCAGATGCGGCCGATAGCATTTCTAACCTGCCCAAAGCCGTCCCTTTGGGTCACATTTTCCGTCGTTGAATCTGTTCGATGGTGAATGCTGGTCAACTGTGACAAGTGTCTTCACATTGGCCTTGCTGTCGCTTATTCCATCCCATTCCAAAAGGGAGAGATCCCTGCCCTGACTGATTATCATCTTGTCGTTGACGTTCTTCAGTGGTACGACTAAACTAACGGTGCCACCATCTGCAGACAGAAAGCGGACAAAAGAATTTTGCAACAGGCCGTTAAAGCGAACGAAAATACAATACATATCCCGGGGAGAAGTGCTAATCTCCGAGATTGCAGGTTTGTTAGCATATGGAGGCGAATGGAGAAAATTGTACCTGCAACCTCGGATTAGCGCTATTCCGGAGCATTTCTCTCCGACAGTGGCGCCGACAGCCCTTTAGGATTGGGGGGATGAGACTAAAAAGGGCATCAATTTTTCCGGACATGGGGGCAACACTGGAGCAATGTGCCAGGAAAAGGGCAATGTCGTTCCCGAGGAAGCGGGGGAGGGGTTCGGGGAGGGGGTGTCCCCCTCCCCGAAGGGGGAAAATTTTTTGAAAAATGGAACCTCGAGAGGTGCTCAGAATTCGCAATTTTCGAAAAAACTGCCCCAGCTTTTGTCACAAGCACCATCTGCACTCCCCGATTGAATTGACCTCATGTATTGACTTACTCGAAGGATTGATATCCACGATTTTATGGAGCGTTTCTTCATTGCAACATCCAACTTCTAACCAGTACAAACATGACACAAAAATTGGCGAAATACCGATTGACAAAAATTGGCCAATTTAGGGCATCGTGGGGATAATTAGGCTTTGAACAAAGGCTAATTGACGGGGGATGAGGCAAGGGCAACAATCCCCCCCAGAAAATAGCACTTTCCATTATTGGGGGGATGCATCCCCCTCAACCCCCCATGATCGGCGCCCCTGCTCTCCGAGGAGAGTTGTTGACATTTTCGCATGCTTTCAGAATATTTGTTTGCTTGCAAATTTTCCATTGCAAAACATTCATTTTTAGTTTTGCGTGTTTTGGGAAGTTTGTACTGGTGTGGTAATTTTGACTCACATAATTCTCCTATATTTCTCATCATTTTTTGAGGTGGTCAAATAGAGTCCAGAGCTCCTTCTAACTCAAGTTGTCCTGAATGTTCATGTGTTGGCACCTCTATACCATCTCATAAAATTCAAACTGCGTCAGAAGTGACATGCGGCCCATCTCGACAAGAAAGATTTGCCATCAACCATTTCATGGCCATAATGTGCCAGCATTAGAATGTTTTCCAATTTTAACAGCCGCAATCGATTTTTGAATCCTGGTATACTGAATCCTGCATACTGATATACGAGTACTGAGTATCAAGATCGAGCATGAACAGTATAAATCCGAGACTGATTAGTGATTCCAACAGTTTTCTCTTCCAATATAAAATCGTCCCAGACCATTGGTTGGATTGTTTTGTGGTGGTGAATCGGGAAAATACGATATCTTTATCGTCCGAAATTATCCATTTTTATCCTCCGAAAATGTCTATTTTTGGATTGCAATTTCCCAATAAAACGGTGAATTTTCAAATGAGAAGTTTCGCAATCCGAATCCAACTACATAGCCCGACAAGTCTTTTCCAAGACATTCTCCGGATATGTGTCGCAGTGACGATCTTTCTCTATATCCTTTCCGTTCCTGAGTGTTTTCGGAAGTACGAGTATAGGTTGGAGAAAGTAGCCATTAGCTTACCTCTTATCAGAAAGCTCAGCATAAGTTTTAATTATCTATAACCATTCATAAGTTTTAATTATCTATAACCATTCTTGGCTGTTATATGGGAAGTAAAAGCTTTAGAGAAAGCGGCCAATAGCTTTCTATCGCGTATAGTAAGCTAGTTGCCAATAGCTTACTTTTCTGTATCCCTTCCTGGCGTTTATGGGAAGTAAAAGCTTTTAGCCATTAGCCATTAGCTTACCTTTTCTACCCGTTCATGAGTGTTATGGGAAGTGCAAGCTTAAGAGAAAGTAGCCGTTAGCTTACCGATTTCCAGTAGCCATACCTTTCCCAATCCGTTCTTAACTGTTGGGTAGAAAAAGAGTTAGATAAGCGAATAATATCTTACCAATTTTAATGCTATAATGCTTCTTTGTTCTTGTGTCGTATCTGTGAACCCCTTTTCCTAGAATATCAATGAATAATAAATCCTGACTGGCACATCTCCAGTGTGGTCCTTCTCCTAGATATGTAGCATGTTCAATGATTGCTTCAACTTTTGCCTTTGCCATGCTTTTATTTACTGCGTCCTCGTTTAGGATCCAAGTGGCAGCAAGGTTAGCTTATGCTCTAATAATAATCCAGCCAAAATACCTGCAAAAGAATGACAACGGTATACTTTCAGAGAGGTAACCTTTTTGCGGCGGGGGGTTCAAACATCTGTTTCAGACTGCAATTAAACTGACCACGCAAAATGGGAACAGACGGCGCAAACATTTTGGGCCTTTAACAAGCGGCTGAGAAGACGATGAACTTTGGACAACAACTGTAGCCAGTAAAAACGTTGAACCCTACTGACTCCCACAGGTGAAAAATGGCATTCAGCCGCAGATGCCTCTTGATCAAACATGTTCCGGAGGCATATGATTTGAGGTATCCCATAGCCCCATTTCCGTAATCCTCTTTGTCAAAAGGCTCCATCTTTTGAAGGAATATTCCCCCGAATCCGCTGCCCTCTTTGCCCCTGGAAACATACTGAGGCTACTGCTCCAAACCCGGCTTCGGTGTCTTACAGCCAGGGTTGAAAATCGTTTTCTTCGGAGGAACAGAACAGGTGCTCGAGTCGGCACAAGAGTGCCCGGCTGTGTCACTTGAAGTTCACACGAATGTACAGTTGCCGCCGAAATAAACTTCTGCGGACACGGCTTTGATCCATTGGAAGCATGCAGGAGAAGACGATGAAGTAAATATAGTTCCGCCAATCCAAGATTGAAATTTTACGAATTAGAAATTGATTCAAGCTTCCTCTATTCGGGCGAAATTCAGGCGTGGTGCATGGCCAACCTAATGTCACGTGAGAAAGCCACATATCATTGTGTTGGCCATGCTCCCTGACCGAATTTCGCCCGAATGGAGGAAGCTTGAAGCAATTTCTAATTTGAAAATTTTCAATCTTGGTTTGGCGGAACAATACATTTTTTCATGTTTTCGGAGAAAGGAATTATTGAGAGGCGGCCAATGGAGAAGGCACGGTGGAATCATGGATATAGACTTCTTATCAAAAGTCATCGAACATATGAGTTCATTATTAACTCAGGAGCCATTCAGAATCAATGGCAGCATGCGCTACAAAACATCATGACACTCGTGTGAAGCGTGAAGTTGCACCAAGACCTGCTGAAATCCGATGGCCCCTGTGTTAACCAGTAATTTAAAATATCGCCTATGTTCGAGGGCTTTTTGTTAAGCTTCGACTTTTTGAAATGTTTCAAATCAGTGACGTTCGGGCAACTAAAACATTTCATACATCCGAATAAACAAATGACAAACAAACATTTAATACATCCGAATAAATAAATGGTCAGGAGAAAAGTTTCTGACCAATGCTTGTGATGTGGATATCCAGATTGACATTGTGACGGTGGGGATTTTGGCATTGTGTAGGTATATGGCAAAGCAAAATTGGCCAAAAACGAATCATGGTGCGTGGGAGGTGTGGCTGATAAGTGCAAGGGAAGATGACAGCTCCTGCTGTCATATATGGGGAGACCTGGTTTGAGACGACCTGACTTTCATTTCCATGGCAAATGACCTATTAACATATTAAAGCCGTCCACTCAGAATTTGACCAACACAATGCAATAAAACACAGTCCAGAATCTACAGGGTAAAGTGAGGAAATCATCATCATCATCGTGGAGTCATATGGACTGATAGCCATTCGGCTGGTGGTCCGACCATTTACCTTGTTGCACACACCATGGGCTCGCAAGGAGAACTATGCCCCATAATCGTAGCCCATTTCTGCTCTGCATTCAACTGAAACGACTCGGACCAGTTTTACGGCGTATACACGCCAACCCGCAGGGTTCCCGGAGAGAGTCATGCTCTGCAGAGCAGTGATGTGTGACTTGTAAGATGTGGCTTCTCTGTTGTGTAACCTGCCAAGCCACTATCTTGGACTTGGAGCAAGGTGTTCTTTAACGTGCACAGGGTGATGCTGCACACGGGACCTCCTGCTTAACGTCTCATCCGAAGGAGACGAGGGACTTGGCCACTAAGCCCCCTTCCAGCAGCACAAACTGGGGTACAAGGGTGGTCTCCCATCCAAGCATCATCCAGGCCCAACGTTGCTTAACTTCGGTGTTCTGATGGGAACCGGTGCAAGCCACGAGGTATGCGCTGCTGGCAAAAGTTCATACGAAATGTTCATACGAAAAGAAATGTTCATACGAAAGCGGCGGTCGGCCTGTACTATATGCCAGCAAAAGTTACTTATTATTATTATTATTATTATTATTATTATTATTATTATTATTATTATTATTATTATTATTATTATTATTATTATTTCAACAATTACAACAACAAATGGATTGGTTGCTGTGTAGTACCTAGAGATTGTAGATGCAGCTTTGCAGCAAAAGTCATGGACAGAAGAAAATTGATCAAGTTAGGAGATTGTTATTGTCCGCAAATTGCCTAGAAAAGTAATTTAAGTTTTCTGTGCCGTCCCAAAATATCCACGGCAGATTATTTTTGGAACATATGGAGCGGTCCATAATGACTTGCAGAAACGAAGCCTTGGATAAGATCGAGCGCATGTCACTGAATGAAATGTGCGGAAAAACGCCAAAAATC